>CATIWM010188163.1:0-15761 GCA_949671775.1 Mallotus repandus
ACTTAGCCTCAATTTCCAACTTCATCACTAATTATCATCAGTACATTCATCATCACTTGTCGTGCAATGGGTTGGTTCCAACTTCCAAGTGATGGCTCAACTAAAGCAGAGCTCCACCAAGACTTCAAGGACAAAACATAAATCGTTTGATGTGATTAGCTTAACGCCTAAACTAAGAGTCTGATTGGTTGGTTAAAAATAACGGTGGAAATTGGAATAGAAATGAATAACTCCTATTCCTAATGTTTGATTGACTAAATTTTAGTAAGAAAATAAAAATTGATTCTAGCATAAATAGGAATCACCATTCTTTTTATATTGTTAAGGAATAGAATTTTAATTTTCTTGTAAATCAAGTCAAACTAACTATAACTTAGTTAAATTTAAGAGAAAATAATTAAATTTATCTGAACTATAGGTTAATTATCAATTTCATTATAATTTCAAAATTGTATCAATTTGCTCCTCAAATTATTCTAGTTGTTCCAAATCTATCCAAACGACATTGAGCTTGTGTCAGAGCTGACGTGACAAAAAAAATTAAAAACTAATTAATTCTATCATCAATTATAGACCAATTATCAAACTAATTCTAATTTGATAAAAAAAATTTCACACTTTAAAATCACTTTTAAGAACAAAATATTTTTTTAAATAAATTTGACCAATAATTTTCGCATTTTAAAATCACTTTTAAGAATAAAATATTTTTTTTAAATAATTTTAAAATAATGGAATAATTTTTTGTACTCAAAAAATTTTAAAAATTAAATAAACATATAGGATTTCAAAAATATCTTGGCTCTCATAATAAAAAATAAAAGATTAAGAGTTTAATTGTATCAAAATAAACTTCAAGTAGATAATTAAATTTTGAAAATAATTTAAGAATTTTTTATACCTTTTACCACACCACAAATCAAGTTTTAAAAAATATTAGTGGTGGTGGTGGTGGTGGGGGTGGAGGAGGTGGTGGTGGTGGTGATGGTGGTAGTGAAGGTTGTGGTGGTAATGGTGGTTGAGAAGGTTGTAGTCAATGTTAGAAGAAAAATTTAAAAAATATTTTTTATTAGTTTTTTTAAAATCTTTTATAATTTAAAAAATTTAGAAAATATCATAACTAAACAATAATTTTTATTTTTAATTTTTTTGAATTTTTTTTTTGAAAAATAGATCTTATTTTCTAAAACTAGACGGGCACTTAATACCCATCAAATTTCCGTCCTTCCCTAATTATATCGGTGTGAACATTCATTTAATTCGCTAAGAAATATTTTCATATAGCCCCACTTAAATACTTAAAATTGATTTGACAATTCGTTTTTTAAATACTTAAATACTTCATATTGCCCCACTTAAATACTTAAATTGATTTGAAAATATTTTCATATCAGTGTGAACATTCATTTAATGTGGCAAGAAAATCCTTGAAGGATGCATTTCTTATTAATATTGCAGTCTGCTCTTCATTATAACCACCTCGAAAGGTAATTTATTGTCACAATTTAAAAAAATTAAAATAAAATTCTCACAAAGGCTTGGTGAAGGGATCTTGCACGATAAATATCCAATATTTTCTTGTGCTATGCATTTTGAATTGTGATTAATGGATCAACTGGCAAGAGACACTGATCATTGTGTGTTACAATAATGTCTAATTTTGTTTTAGCAACCATGATGCATTCTAAAAAAAAAAAATGATGCCCTCCCCTACCACAAAAGTTATTTTGGGTAAAATTATACATTTTTGGTATTTGCGTGCTATTTTTTTCTGAACAATGTTACATATTAATTACAACCGAAACACATTTTATATATTATGTAAATATATCTATCTATATATAATATCTATGATATTATATTATTGTTTCTACTATATATTAATTTATATATTGAGTGTGAGAGATACTATCTCTACTAGTATATCATGGATCAAGAGCCATAATTATAAGTACATCTTAGTCATGGATGCCTCACCCTAGCTACTTGGGCTAGGGTTCATTGGTTGATTTGTGTGCTATTTGGTTAGAACATTTAAGATATTTGAATTCAATACGGTTTTTTTTTTTAAATAAATGTATAAATAGTATTTTAATTTTTAAATTTTTGCTATGTTATTATTTTATTATTTTTTTTTTTACAATTAAAGATTTGTTTAGCTAAGCTGTTGCTAATAGCTGATAACTGTTACTGATGGCTGATTGCTGATAGCTGTTACTGATAGTTGATTGATACTATGTGTTTGGTAAACTTTTAGTAGTTGTTGCTAATAATTTATTTAATTACATATATAGACATTAGTTAATTTATATACCAATAATTATATTTTATATTTATTTTCTAAATAATAAATTATATATTTGTTGTGTGTTTATTAATGTAAATGTTAACAATAAATTATTTATGATGTAAAAATAAATATTATTTATACTTATAACTATAAATATTAATGTAATTTTTATTTTTATTTAATTTTTGGCACTAAATTTTAAATAAAATACTAATATGTATTGCTTTAAACATTGTTATTAATATAATAATAATTATTTTTATTTGTGTGGATTTTTTTAATAATTTAATATTTATTTTTTATTAAATTAAGGTTAATTAATTAAAATTAAGAAGGATAAGATAGTAAATTAATTTTTAAAATGGTAGTTGTTAGTGAAAAGCTCCAAATTGGAGCTGATGTGAACTAGAGCTGTTTAGTATCCTGACAGCTACTAGCTAACAATTATTTAAAAAGTTAACCAAACGTCGTTCTCTTAGCTATTGGAAAGTGAACAACTAACAGTTACTCCTAATAGCTAATTCAAATACCCCCTAAATATTTGAACTTATAAAAAATATTTAAATATTAAATTATTTTATTTTGTACAGATCGTATGTTGTTTGACATTTAACATTTAAGCATTTTATTTTATTAAATGTTAAATTTTAAAAATATTTAAATGTTAAATGAATGGTAAATGTTAAATGAATGTTAACATTTAAGTATTAAATGTTAAATGTTAGAAATATTTAAATGTTAAATGTTTTTATTTTATTTTATTTTATTTTAAATACAAATATTTAACATTTAAAAATAAAATAAAGATGTTTAAAGATATTTGATTAGCTAAACGAACTGTACCAACTTTATTTTTAATTTCTTCTGTTCAAATTTATTATCAATAGAGCCTTTTTTTTTTTTTGGGATCGTTCCATATTTGAGAGATTACAACAATTTCAATACTTATTAAATTTGACTATCACATCCTATTACAAACTATCAAATTGCTTATCATAACTGTAACAACTAACTAACTAACTAACTAACTAACTAACTAACTAACTAACTAACTAACTAACTAACTAACTATATATGTACTGCATGAGTCGAAGAAAAAAATTTTATGTAGTGTTTCCTGGTTTTCTATGAACCAGTGAAATTTTAGTTAGTCATAGTGCTCTCTTAGAGCTTATGTACGTGATGAAGATTTTAGTTAGCATTTCCCTCTGTCTCGCTACTCATCTTCTTGTCGTTTTATCCATTCCACCAACCTCCCATGTTCATTAGGCTTTGCTTGAATGGGGTGTAAGGGAAAGATAATTAAAAGAAGGCAAAAAAATATATGAAAATGAAGGGAGAAGAAGGAGAGATAAGTGTGTATAGTTACCCTTTTCTTGTTTGGGAATAAAACGGGAGAACGAAGAGTAATTAGGGGAGGTAAACAGTAAAAATATAAAAATATTCTTTCTCATCCACACAATTTATATATGATATTAATAATTTACATGAAGGTAAAATTGACATAAAAAAAAAGACATAACTCCATCCTTCCCTTCCCTTTACTTACACCCAAAATGGAATGTAAGCAAATGACTCTTTTTCTTATACGAGAGGGGATTGTCCCCTCCCATCTCGTTCATTAAATTACCCAATTTATCTCCCAAACAGGGGTAAATCTGTACCTTTCTATCTTTTACTCCCTTTTCCGCCTCCTCACTCCCAATCCAAGTAGACCCTTAACGTCCTCCTTATCCAAAAAGGAATATCATAGCTGCGGTTGGGAGCTTTCTTCTTTAGAAGAGCCACCACCAAACCAGCTAACAAATCTTTTGGTGAGGATAAGTAACAGCCCCATGACTTACATAGCAAGCAAAGTGCTGCACATCTTGGCTCAGGGCTGAAGCTCCGCCACAGATCTTCAAAGCCAAGATCTGGGAACAAAGAGCTATTTTTTGTTTTTGATCCGCAGCCAAGAAAACAAGGATAGGGTTAAGACAGTTATGCTCGGCTGTCCACAAAACCAAATCTCATACGACAACAAAATAAAGAACTCAAAAGATTTGGTAATGGTCCAGCTTCTCAAGCCAAGAAAAAGTCACATGTGTTGTATGATGTGGTCCACGTTAACTATGAGCAGGGTTCCATAATATAACAATCGCTGCAGAAGTAAGGCTTTTATGGGGAAAAACAATTTCTCTTCCCACAGGCAAAAGCTGAGCCCACCTAAGCCCAAGCTAAGTGAGACTTCATCTTCTAACATCTAAGCCCAAGCCTCTACGAGTAGCCCAACTGCTTCTCTTTTCTGTGCCATTAGCAATGCCTATGAAGGCAACTTCTCTTTTCTGTGCCATTGGCAATTGCCTATGAAGGCAATTTATTTTTAACATAATAATTAAGCATATGTATATCAATAACTAATTAAAGCTTTTACTGATTAGCGACGGATGTTAGAGCATCATAACTAATTAATGTACTTTTCTTTTTCTTCTTGCTATACACATAAGTGATTAGTTATAAAAATTGAAACTAACATTTGAAGAACACTGCAGAAAGAAATTTTAGACTGGATGAAAATTATTGGCACCTGACCATATGGACAAATAGTTAGAGATACATACGAAGAATGGGAGAGAAAATGGAGACAAGAAAAAAAAAGTCAACTTCTAAGTCAATTTGTAAATCAATTTTTATATACATTAATATTAATAAAAACAAAAATATATATAAGGTAAGCATTTTAACTACTACTATTATAAAAAAAAATAAAGAAGATTTAAAAAATTATTTCCTTCATATTTTTCTAAAAAAATTGAATAATTTTTATATTATTAATTAATATTCTTAGCATCTCAAACTCTCTTCTTTTTTTAATCTCCATTGCCTTAATTAATATCCATTGAAATTTTTTTTAAATAACTCAGTTAAAAATTAAAAAGTAAATTTTAAAACAATTAGGAGATAAGACTTCTGAATGAAAAAGAAAATTATAAAAATATTTAATTTTTAATTTTTAAATTTATTTTAAGAGTAGTAAGATTAGAATTTGAAAATATTTTTAATATTTTATTTTTTTTATAAAATAAAAGAGTACAAATTTTAATAAATGTGAAATTTAGCTTGTAGGAATCTAAAAAGTTATTTTTGGAAGGATATTTGACTCACGACGTCAATATCCAGTCAAAGACAAAAATTTTCTTTAAAATTACAATTTTACCCCTAATTTGTTATATTATACTAAAAATAAAATAATCAAATTTATCCTGAACTATAGGTTAATTATCAATTTCATCCTAATTTCAAAGTTGTATCAATTATCAATTATAAAATATAAAAATGTTTAAATATAAAATTATAAATATAAAATATTTATCAAACGTTTGATTTAAAAACGTTTAAAACTTGATTTGTGGTGCGGTAAAATGTATACAAAATTCTTAAATTATTTTCAAAATTTAATTATCTTATTGAAAGTTATTTTGATACAATTAAACTTTTAATCTTTTATTTTTTATTATTAGAGCCTATATATTTTTGAAATCCAATATGTTTATTTAATTTAAAAAATTTTTTGAGTACAAAAAATCATTCCATTATTTTGAAATCATTTAGAAAAAAAAATTGTTATTAAAAATGATTTTAAAGTGTGAAAATTATTGGTCAATTTATTTAAAAAATATTTTGTTCTTAAAAGTGATTTTAAAGTGTGAAATTTTTTTGTCAAATTAGAATTAGCTTGATAATTGGTCAATAGTTGATGATAGAATTGATTAAATTTTTTATTTTTTTTGTCATGTCAGCCACTTTTATGCCATGTCAGCTCTGACACAAGCTCAATGTCGTTTGAATAGATTTGAAATAACTTGAAAAGTTGGAGGAGCAAATTGATACAACTTTGAAATTAGAATGAAATTGATAATTGACCTATAGTTCAGAATAGATTTGATTATTTTCCCTATACAAAATAAAATACATAGTAGTTCAAGACCATAAAAATAATTAAACAATCAATTAGAATGATTAAATTCAAAAATTTGAAAAGAAATGGATGAATCTATCATGCCATGAAATAAAGAACCATGTCATATAACTAATTTAATTATTTATTTATCCATTTACAATTTTTGTAACTTTTAAATTAACTCAAAGTTATTTTCGTAAAATGTCGCAATCAGAGACACACTTTTTTTTAAAGTATAATTAGATTTTTGAAAATATAATTAGATTTTAAAATAATATAAAACATAATTAACATAATTAGTAAAGTTAAAAAAGCAAATTGATATGATTTTTAAAATAAAATATAATTGACAATTGAAATAAGTTTGATAATTTTTCCTTTTATTTAGGCTTCAAATGCAATAGACCTTTCTTAAATGATGTTTTTAACATAAATATATGTATTAGCAACTAATTAAAGCTTTTGTTGACAAAAAACTAAATAAATAAAGGGCATTATATATGGATGAGGGGGAGCTTATTATATATGTATTAACCTCTACCACTAGTCTAGTGGTAGAGGCTTGACATCCTTTATAAAAGGGGAGGTTCAAATCCCCCAACCCCCTCCCTCTCCAATGACCAAAGAAAATTAAAGCTTTTGCTGATCAGTGGTGAGTCTTTCTTTTTGAAACAGATTAGTGTTGAATGTTAGAACTTCATAAAGCGGAAATGCTTTGGTTAAGGCAATAATGTATTTTTCTTTTTGTTACATATATAAGTGGTTAATTATTAACAAAAATCAAACTAACACTTCAAGAACACTGCAGAAAGAAATATTGAAATGGATGGAAGATGTTGGCACCGGACCATATGGAAAACTAGTTCCATATGAACAAATAGTTATAAATCGAGAGGAAAGTTGGGAGGAAAAGTTGACAAGAGAACTAAAAGAGCGAAAAGAAAACTTTATCAGTGAATTCGACGATGCCAAAGCCTCCCATTTGGTGGCTGCAACACTTGTAGCTACTGTGACCTTTACAGCTGCGTTCACCTTACCCGGTGGTTACATAAGCAACGAAAATAATTTGGAGAACGGTACTCCAATTTTAAGCAGAAATGCTGCTTTTAAAGCATTTGTCATAGCAGGTGCCATAGCCATGGTGCTCTCTACGTCTTCCATCTTCATGCACTTTGTTATGGTGATGCCAGGATATCAGACACCACATTTTTGGTTGATGCAATCAGTGTTGTGGTTTAACATGCTTGCTATGGCAACAATGGTGGTTGCATTTGTTACAGGCACATATGCAGTTTTAGCTGCACCTTCGCGGTGGCTAGCCATCACCACTACTGTCATTGGACTTTGCTTTTTCATTTATGTGTTTTATACAACTACAAGGTTAGTAGTAGAATCGGTAAGGCATGATCAAGATGAACATAGAAACAAGTCCAAATTTGAATCTTTACGCGACATCTGGCGTCGAAACCCCCTTCATTTTTGTAAGTGAAAATATTAGATGATTTAGCCTTTAATATATTTTTGTTAATTGCATATATAAGTGGATCATATCGAAATTCCATGATTAGAGCTTGTTTAATCAATCAAGTATCTCAAATTTAATCTAATCCAAGTTTTCCAATAGATAAGAGTACTATCAGTGCACCTCTAAGTTTGTCAATAGAGTAAATAATACAACTCATACAGTTGCTTAATGATCAGAAAACCTTTTTCAAACATGAACCTTATCCTTCCACTTCTTAAAAAAATATGGCAGGTATAATCCATAAAGCTTCTATTTTTTCAGCATCAAATTCACATCATTTGCATTCATTACATGCTACAATTTTTTGGATCATAGACACAAGTGCTACTGATCATATTGCTTGTTCTTTAGACCTTTTTTACTTCCTATGTTGTTGTACAAAATTATTCTATTCAATTACCTAATGGTGTGTCTGTTTCTGTCACTCATATAGGCACAGTAAAACTTCTTCCAGCATTAACAATTCACAACGTTCTTTTTGTTCCTATTTTCAAATCCAATTTGCTATTTGTTAGTAGACTTACTCAAAGTAAGCAATGGTGTCTTACTTTGTTTCATCAATATTGTACCATTCAGGTCCTACCATCATGGATGAGGATTGGAATGGGAGAGATGCGTAATGATCTGTATTTTCTTCACCATCCAACTACTTTTACCAAGACTTCTTGTTTCTTTTGTTTTTTTATTTTTCCTTGTCATTCTATTTCACAAACAAAATTTGCGTGTACTGTTATTCCTCTTATTTGGCACCATAGACTTGGACATCATTTTTATGATCGAATGAAACTCATTAAGAATGTTGTACCTTCTAGTTCTCTTTCAAATTTGAATAATTGTACTGTGTGTCATAAAGCAAAGCAAAAATGCAATGCTTTTCCTTTACATACACTTAGCACTACTGCTTGTTTTCAACTTGTACATTTTGATGTTTGGGGACCATATCCTTAATGTGATCTTGCTGGAAATCATTTTTTCTCAACAGTTGTAGATGATTATTCTAAGGTTACATAGGTATTTTTTTATGAAACACAAAATTATTGTAGCTCACATTATCAAACAATTCTACTCTCTTGTGAAAACCCAATTTCATACTTCTATCCAACAACTCAAAACTGACAATGGAACTAAATTTGCCTTACCTGATTTTTATGCTGAACATGGCATTATCCATCCAAAATCATGTGTTTATACCCCTCAACAAAAATGGTGTGGTTGAGAGAAAACATCAACACCTCTTAAATGTAGACTGAGCTCTTTTGTTTCGAACTTCTTTACTCATTAAATTTTGGGGAGATGCAATACTCACCACTGCTCATCTCATAAACAAAATTCCTTCTCCTTTTCTGAGTAATGTCAGTCCATATGAGAAATTATTCAATTCTGTCCCCATTTATCCTAATCTCTGAATGTTTGGTTGTTTATGCTATGCTAGAACTATTACAGCTCATAGAAAGAAATTTGATTCTAAAGCTAGGGCTTGTGTTTTCATTAGGTATCCTATAGGTATTAAAGGGTACAAACTATATGATATTGATTTTCTTACTACTTTTGTGTCAAGAGATGTTCAATTCTATGAATACATCTTTCCTTTTGATGTTTTATCTCTACTTTCTACCTCTTCTTTTCCTTTACCTCAAGTCAATCCTATTTTTATTTTTGATAATTTTTCTCTTTCCCTTGCATTTTCTTCTTCTTTGTCTCCAGCAAATTCTCCTATTTCTTCCTCTCCATCCTTTGTTCCTTCTTCTTCACCTCCAATAACTATGCCAAATTCTCTTCAGCCCATAAAGAAAAGCACTAGACCTCATAAAATACCCATTTATTTGCATGATTATCATCATTCTTTACAAACTTCATCAACTTTACTTGCTGCTCATGTTTGTTCTATTTCACATCCACTTCATTATTACATTTCTTATAACCAACTATCTCCTTCATTTAAACATTTTACCTTAGCTACTTCAATATGATCACTAGACAATTGCTATGAGTAACGAGTTAGATGCTTTAATGGCAAATTAGACCTGGACTATAGTTCCTTTGCCTACTAATCAGCATGTAGTGGGTTCAAAGTGGGTCTATAAAATCAAGTTTAATACTGATGGCACAATTGGAAGGTATAAGGCTCCTTTAGTTGCCAAGGGTATACACAGAAATAAGTTTTTTATTACCATGACACTTTCAGTCTTGTTGCAAAATATGCAATTATCCGATTTATTATTGCTTTAGTTGCTATTAATGGTTGGCTATTGTCTCAACTTGATATGAATAATGCTTTTTTGAATTGTGAGTTGGACGAAACTATTTACATGTCTATTCCGTATGGTTTTCAGCTTCAAAAGGAGTTAAAGGCTGCTATAGAAGTTGCTCAACCTTCAGGTAAACTTCAAGGGGAGTTAAAGGCTGCTATAGATGTTGCTCAACCTTCAGGTAAACATTTTAAACTGGTTTGTAAATTACAAAAGTCTTATGGTTTAAAATAAGCTTCAAGGCAGTGGAATGCTAAGCTGACAGAATGTTTAACCAAACATAGGTATTCTCAATCCAAAGCTAAGTATTCTTTATTTACAAAACAAGATGCACTAGGTATTAGTAAAATATTAGTATATATTGATGATATCTTAATTACGAGTTCTTCTAATGTTCTTGAAGATCAATTAAAGGAGCTACTTGATTCTAATTTCAAACTAAAGAATTTGGGAAGTTTGAAAAACTTTATAGGACTAGAAGTACCTAGATCTAGTTCTAGAATTTACATGTCACAAAGGAAGTATACTTTATATTTACTTAAAGAATATGGTTTCTTGGGTGTCAAACCTAATAGTATACCTATTGAAGTTGGTCACAGGTTGGTGCATGAAGAAGAGAATTTATTAGATGATCCTAATAGTTACAGGCAGCTTGTTGGGAAGTTAATGTACCTAACTATTACAAGGCCTGATATCTCTTATAGTGTACATGTGTTAACTTAGTTTATGGATAAACCTTGTAAAAAGCATATGCATTCTGCATTTAAAGTTTTGAAGTACTAAAGAAAGCTCCAGGACAAGGGTTATTCATGTCAGTAAATTCAAAAATTCAATTGAAAGCTTATAGTGACAGTGACTGGGCTGGCTATACAAAAATAAGAAAATCATTAATAGGTTTTTGTGTGTTATTGGGAAGTTCATTGATAATTTGGAAAGCAAAGAAGCAAACTGTTACTTTTAGAAGCTCGACAGAAGTAAAATACAGAGCAATGGCTGCTACAACATGTGAAATCATATGGTTATTATCTTTGTTGAAAGATTTGAATGTAAAAAATCAGCTAGCAGTGAACTTGTATTATGATAATATGTCGGCCATACATCTTGCTAGTAATCATGTTTCCATGAAAAATTAAAACATATAGAAATAGATTGTCACTTCATCAGAGAGAAGATTAATGAAGGGCTTATAAAGCCTATGTATTTGTAGACCAAGGAGCAGATTGCAGACCTCTTCACAAAGGCTTTGCATCCTGGATAATTTAATATTCTCTTAAGCAAGATGAGTGTAATTGATATATACACACATCTTGAAAGGGAGTGTCAAGAGAATAGTTAGCAGTAGTATTACTTAGTACGTTTATAAAGAATTATCTAGCTTATATAGAGTTACTGTTAAGCAATAGACAACTGTCATATGTTCATAAATACATAGCTATACACATTCTTATATAAATACCTTTGTAAATATTTCTTTTATGTTTGAATGAAATTCAACAAAATTATTTTCTTTGTCATTTTACATAGATGATGGTAATGCTTATAGATTCTAATAGAAAACTATGTGTGAAGTGGATCGGATTAGAGCTTCTTTCACCATCTCCTATCTTTTATAGCAAAAAATTCTTAAATCGCTTCATGGTGTTCATTTAGTTGTTTTATGACAAAAATAAGTGAAAAAATTTGTTGTTCTCAATACAACTATACACATCAACAACATGTTTATCCACATCAGCAGCAGGTGCACATCACTAACAAGTGCAGCAAGCACTCAAGGATCGACAATGTAGAAGGTAACCTGTAGAAGTTTGTTATTTGTTTGATGAGTTGTCATTTCTAGAATTTTTAGTTTTTCATAAGGTTTAACGATTGCTATCATCATTTTCGAAAATAAATTTTGGTTACAGACCATTTTCCATCAATAAATCAAGCATATTTAATGATTTTGAGCGTGAAGAAACAAAGACAAGTTAACATAGCTTTCAATGACACTGAAAAATAGTGCACTATTAGTAAAACTGCAGAATGGAAATTCATCCTACAATAGGAATGCTGGTAACAAGTCCAATTCGAAGAAAATAGATTTTAAAAATGCTAGTTCACCGTACTGGTGATATACATTTATCAACAACACTATGTATGAAATGCTTGTTCGTACAAAGCTTTAATTTTAATTTCTTATCTATGAACAAACTATCAGAATCTGCCCAAATTAAATCACATTTTTACCTGACCATTGTTTGCTACAAGACCTATGACTGATAAGACATAGACAGTAGGCAAATTGATAGGGAGTATCTATATTCTATATGCTACTTATTTTAATGATTTTCAATGTAATGATTATTATCAATATACTAAAATATTTATTGCTCTCTTAGTAAAACTGAGTCTTGTACTGATGCAACTTTAATCAATATAGATCTTGTTCATTTTAACAATTGGTAGCATAAGCATTTAGATCATGCATCTTCAAATGCATTGAAGTGTATAAAATTTTTGAATCATTTAGATGAACATGGTTTGCATATTTGTGAAGTTTGTTCCAAATCCAAGCAGTACAGACTACCTTTTTCCAAAAGTTCTATTTCTACTACCAAATATTTTGAGTTTATTTATATTGATTTTAGTTACCCTATAAAGAACAGACTATTGGTAGAGCTCATTATATGCTCACAATCATAGATGATAATTCTAGGGCCACCTGGATATTTTTATTGAAGACCAAAGACCAAACTCTTTAGAATTTCATTCACTTTTACAACATGATCCTAAACCAATTTGATTTAAAGATCAAATCCATCAGGACTGACAATGGAACATAATTCATCAATCAAAATTCTATACACGTCGACAAAATGCAGTGGTTGAAAGGAAACATAAACTCTTTTTGTAAGTTACAAGGGCCCTCATATTTCAGTCCAATCTTCCTAAATATTTCTAGGTCATTCAATCCTAATGGCTACCCACATTATAAACTGACTGCTGTAAAAGTTTTCAATTGAAAATCACCATTCAAAATATTATTTCAAAAGCCCCCTGGATATACCAATCTCAAAATCTTTAACTGCTTGTGTTTTGCAATAAATACATCACTACACAAAGATAAACTTGAATAGAGAGCATTCAAATGCATTTTTATTGGATATAAATCAAGCCTAAAGGCATATAAGGTGTATGTCCCCAAATCTAAAATTTTTAATAGCCCATAAATTGATTTCAAAGCCCAAAGCATTCATAAATCTTGAGTAGGAAAACATGAGAATTTTCTAGAGACAAAGGAGTTAAGATATGATTTTGTGTTACATATTTGAAATTTTCAAAGGAGCTGAGCAGTGCCAAGGAAAGAATATACCTGAAGCTTCTAAAATTTGTTAAGGAATTAAGGAGCTGGAAAGAAGTAGCCTACAAGCAACAAAATTAGTTACAAGATTAATGATGATGAAAATTGATGGAAAAATCTGTGTATAAAAGTAAGGAAGAATAGCAAAGATAACACAACCAATCATCCAATCAATAACAACATAGTCGATCACCATCAATATTCAACAAACTATCAACAATTATAACAAACTTTTTCAATGTTTTCAATTTTAGTATTTCATATTTGCTAGCTTTCCTAAACTTTGTTTTATCAACCTCATAAATATTTCCTTGTTATAAAATTTCTTGTTCTGTAATCTAACCAAATAATACAAAATTTCTTTTTACATTACACTTTCAAATTCATAAAATTTCTTATTGATATTCAAGCAAGTTGTAGTAAAGGCACTTAAGAATCCATTTTATTTGAAAAGAAGTCATTCTGAGGAAATAATCTTCTGGCACGCTCGCACATTAAACCGAATCAAGTTCACCAAAAAATAATTAATCTTTTGGCATGCTTGGTGGGATTCATTCCAATAAAATGATCAGATTAAGAAGTGAAAAAGAATTTTTCTAGGTTGGTAATCCAACCAATTTGTCTATAGAAACATGTGGTCGATTGAAACAAATTAATGGAGACTCGAAGCCTTAGGATCAAACTTGGACAGAGGCACCCCTTAGCTCTACATGCCAAAATTTGAAAATCATTGAGCCTACTGCTACTACTGAGGGCACTAATGATCAAGCTATTTTGGCAGAAGGAATAAAGTAGATGCATGACTTAATATCACATATGAATAGTTCAATCTAAAGTTTTCTTCAAAGTTCTATGCAATAAGTTAGTAATTCTCTCAATAAATACTGTCTAGAAAACTCTACAAGAGATTATGAATTCATTTACTAGAATGAATGAATAAATATCTAAGCAAGAAAGTCATAACTCTACATAAAATGTGGTGATTTAGCCTCAAAAAAATTTTGGACATTCATCTGCTAATAAGAACACTGATGGAGTCAAAATTCATGATAATAACAAAAGGATAAATCCAAGTTCATTACATAAAATTCTTGATCAGGAGGTTGTTCATCAAAGAAGAGCCCCATTGAGCAAAATTTCACTTATAGATAAGCAATTCATCAGGGTGAATCTCTGATTCTTTAGGGTCAAATGTAGATTGTTTATTGTTGAAATTTTGCACGATCAATGAGGGCTTTCACTAAAATATCATCTATGTGCCTTGCTCCCATGTGCAATGAAGTTTATGTTAGCACTTCTCTGTTAACAGATTTAATACAATTTATTTTGTATATTTTTTTGTATTTAAATTTTGTATATTTGAATTGTATCGACACTACTATTAGTTAGAGATTTTCTAGGATTAGCTTATTTGACTTAGGCTTCTTGTAACACCTATAAATATAGCTTTTACCTAATATAAAAATCATCTCTTCATAAAGTATCTTCTTCATTATTTGTTATAGTTTTCATGGTATCAGAGCTTCCATGGCTACTGATCCTATATTTTTTCCCTTTCCTCTTTTCTTCTTTCTGATTATTGGTTCTCTAAACTTAAATAACTCTTCAAACCTAGTTATCATTAGTATAACTATTCAAACACCAATTAAATTGATTAGTAGCCACTTTCCTTCATGGAAGCTTCAATTCCAAACTCTTCTTATTAGCTATGACATTCTTGGCTATATAGATGCCTCGAAACCTTGTCCTACAGTAACGACCACAACCAATAACATCTTCACCCCTAATCAAACTTATTCTTCCTAGATTTGATAGGATCAATTGATGCTCAATGCTATAATTGGCTCTTTCTCATAAAATATAGTACTATTTATAGCCAATTCCATTACCTCTAAGCATGCATGGGACATATTAACCTCTGTTTATATGAAACCATCAAGGGGACACATAAAGCAAATAAAGAAACACATCAAATCTCTCACCAAAGGCTCTATGACAACAACATAATACTTGCACACTATCAAAGCTAAAGTTGATGAACTAGCAATATTAAGATCTCCAATGGAAATTGAAGATGTTACTGACGTTGTTCTTGTAGGTTTAGGTGATGAATACAAGAAACTTGTAAGAGCCATTCTTCAAGCTTATAAGTCATCAGTCTTGTTTAAGGAACTCTAAGAAAAATTGCTCCCTATAACAACAAACATTGCAACCAAACAAAACTACCACATTCCATTCCAAAACAAGAATCAAAACAATAATTTAGCCAATTACCCAACTAATCGATTCAATAATAGTAAAAATAACTGCCATCGTTGTCCTTATCTTGGTTACTCTCAAATATGTGGACTTCAAGGTCACACTACAAAAGGATTTCGCTCCTATAAAATTGTTCCCAATTAAAATAAAATACACTC
>CATIWM010188175.1:0-12138 GCA_949671775.1 Mallotus repandus
TAAAAATCAGAGATAGAGAGGCTGCCTTGTTGGAGACTTGCTAGCTCATGTTCAAGTTGAAACCGATGAGCAATGTTATATTGACTGTATAGTTTTTTTTAGATAATTTCACATTTCAGCTGCAATTTTGAAGGGTTGAAGATTCAAGATGATTTTGGATTCCACAGATCCTAAAATCCATGCCATGATTTAAGCATCCTTGACTTTCCACTTGGAGTGCTCATCCTTGTCTTTGTAAGGTGCAGGTTTGCTGCCATCAATATGACCCCATGGATCTTTGCCTTTGATAAATATCTTGAAGTGAAATGCCAAGGCTAAGTAGTTTTTGCCATTGAAATGAATCAAGAAGACATCATACTTGTCTAAAGACATGAGGCTAAGATAACTTTATCAAAATAACTAAGAATAAGGAACTGAACTAAGACTGAGAGGAAAAGACACAGGAGAATTCAGAATCGAGGCTTTGATACCATAACAAAACATAATAGAAAACTTAAGGAATAGAAGCTTAATTTCTCTCATCAAGTGTACAAGTATGTATATATTCAAATCAGTATGGTCAAATTCAGAGCTACACAGTCAAATTGTCAGAGCCATTAAGTCTGACTATCAGACTATAAATTTAAAGCTATATAGTCTGATTATCAGAGCCATTAAGTCTGACTATTAAACTGTAAATTCAGAGCTACATAGTCTGATTATTAGAGCCTTTTAGTCTGATTATCAGACTATAATATATGCAGTCTGTACAACCTGTAACTTGTCAGACTGTAATATTTAGACTTGTAACATGACAAACTATATTTTCTTGGACAACTGTCAGGTAGGATTGGTGCATTTAAGAGATTGTGCCTATCACCCCTCAGCTTTGATTTGACATGAAGTTCTCTTCCTCCACCTGAATTATATATAAACAAAGTATGAGCTCTGTCTCTTGGACATCCAATCCTTTGCGCCTTAAAGATAAAATTTGTTTGCTTCTTTGGAATAACTCTAAACCAATGGCCATATGTTTGATTGTTACTAACTCTGAGATCTATTTCTTCTTAAGTTTTCACTATCCTACATCCATTTGTTAAATGATCAAAATAACCTCATAAATAACAAAACGATGGTAAACGCTCAAATTGAAAATGAATCCAGTCTTCTTTAGATCCCCTTATGTTTTTAAAATCTCTCGAAAGTGGCTTAGTTAAATCCAAACTAACTCAAATTAGCATAACAATGTCCCATTCATCATTTGTAAAAATTTGCTCTTCCAAATCCACCAGACTTGTAAATAGAGTCTTCACAATACTTTCTAAATTCATCCCAGTAATTTGGTTAAGTGGAAGACCAACAATTTGAACCCAAATATTTTCACAACTAAAATCAATCTCTTCCAAGGTTTGGTTAGGATTATATTCTTTGATGAAAAATATATATGATAGATTGACCACGGATTTCCTTCAAGAACTCTCTTTTTATCTTGTACAGACTCAAATTTAATGAGAAAGACATTAGCACCATTTAGTTCTTGAATATTTAGGTTGTCAAGAAAGGACCATACTTGATTTAGGATAAGTTTCAGAAGGTGTGTGGAGTATTTTCTTTTATTGAGAATCTTACCAACTACCTGAGATCTTTCCACAAGGTCAGGGATATCCATAACCAATGCGTCCTCTAACTCAAGAGCACAAGTCTGTAGACTTAACATACTAATCTCTTCTTAAAGTCTTGTTCTGGAATAACTCACTTGGTTCTCAAATGGTTTTGACATTAGTGATGAAAGGGCGATGTTCTATTTTCTAGCATGGTGAAGAGTTTAAGAATGGTAGGATGTTTATATTGGGTGGAAGTTGAAAGGTCCCTGCTAGAGAATGATGGACGGAATCTAGGTTAGCATATCTGTTTTTAATGCCTTCTGTAATAAGCAAAACTTTCTTTGGAATCTACAAAAAAACTTTACTGAGATGTAGTTCAGTTAGAAATTAGTTCATTAAAAACATAAATTATGTAGCAGGGTTGGAAAAAAGGTCGATATTGTGCGTATCAGTCGTTTTATAATAGAAAACATGAGGGGCGAACTGATATTTGGCTGGATTGGGATGGCTAGATATGACTTGCGAGAATTGATGGTTGAACCGGTTGTGTACCGACTAATTCGGTCGCAATGCCCATTATTTTTGGTGATGTACACTACATTAGCTCTGATGTCGACGAGAAGAAGAAGAAGAAGTAACAGCCCAAGAAGAAGAAGTAACCCAGATGAATATTTGGGTCTATCAACCATTAATTATAGTTTAATTACTTCTGTATTATTTTAAAAAATTAATTTGTAATTATTTGGTAAAACAAATTTACCTTTTTGAAATGAGTAAAACAAATTTACCTTTGCAGTTATTTTTTAAGGACTATTGTAATTATCTTCAATTTGCATTTTTTTAGGATTATTTTTAATTGTAGTTATCAAGGTATTTGTTAGATCATTTGTACTTATATCTAATGCAATTTTTTTAAATTTTTTATTTATTTGTGAAAAATTATTGTTATATTATTGAAATAAAAAAAAATATATATAATTTGTGATTTCTATTATTATTGTATTTATTTTTTAGTTTGTAATAATATCATATTAATATAATATGATTATTTACATATCAAAGGTTTGAAGTATTCTCTTATATTATATTTTTATTAGAGTAAATTATAATTTTTATATTATATTTGTTATTTTTTCAAATGTATCATTTTTAAGTGCAAAAATATATTTGTAAGTAATTCTTAACTTATTATATTAGATGTTAAAGTTCATTCTACATTTTTATTAATATGGTGCATTTTATTGATTATTTTTTGAAATTTACAGTCTAATTCGATCTGACTCAGTTTGATACCGTTATACCATTATCAATACCAAAACAAGTCATGATATTGTTATTTAAAGGGGAAAGGGTCAAATAAGCCCATCATGTTTATGTTGAGGCTCAAATAAGCCCTTAATCGAATTTTAGGATAAAAAATACTAGGGTTTTTCGATTTTGAACTTTCTAAGCCCCTCTTTGCCATGTTGGAGAGACGGTATTGGTCACCGTTAGAGAAGTGATAACATGTTCGTTATGTTCTTCCTCCCCTACTATTTTTTCTCGTTTAAGTTCCATTTTCCCTCTTTAATGGTGTATTCTGCCTTTGCAGAAACAAATATAACCCTATGGAATCGAGTTTTGCTCCAGCTTAACACAAGAAAAATGGCTTCATCTTTTGTGTCATCATCAATAAGATCTAATAGGACAAGGCGAAATAACTTTGAGCTGGATTACGAGCGACCTGCAATTTTCTGCCGTTGTGGAGTTAAAGTTCCCAAATGGACTTCATGGACTGAGAATAACCCGGGTTGAAGGTTTTATGGCTATCAAAATTATGAGGTATGTTTCATTATGAAATTTTCCCGTATGCTTTGTAGTTGTTTTGCTAATAAAACAAGGTTGTAATGAAAATAGATGAAAAAAAAATTTCAGGGAAGTAGTTGTGGCTTTTTTCAATGGCATGAAGAGGCCATGAATGATAGAAGTAGGGACATAATTAATCATTTGAAGATTGAGAATAAAATTTTGAAAGCAGAAAATAGACAACTGAGGGCTGTGAATAGTAGGAGAGGAGGTTCAAGTGATATGGATGTTGATGTTGTAATTGCAGAATTATGGCATGATTTTAGAAGACTGAAGAAAGCAAGGATAGAAGAATGCAATAGCTGGAAAAAGAAGCTGAGAATGGCAATATCTGCCCTAATTATTTCATGGTGTATTTTCACAGTTGTGTGTTTGTTAGTTTAGCAACTGTAATGCTCAATGTAATGCACAAATTTAGTGTATTTTAGTTGTTTAAAGTATGCAAGTGTTAACAGTGGTAATGTAAAAAAAAAAATTTGTGGCACAACCTGGTAAATGGATATTGCAATTTAGCTTCAATAAATAACATGTTACCTAAAAAACACGCCAAATCAATAAGGATATAAGTAACAAATCTTGAACTTCATATGGCAGTAGTTCGCCATAAAATAACAAAGGTTAAGTTCCATATTTGTTACTAATAGTATCAAATTGCAGCCTGCTAGTTGCAAATATGCATAAACCAAAAAGCAGTACCTAAAAAGGTAACACTACCTTTTTTTACCCAAAATCAACATAACTGTTTTATATCCATAAACATTTCACCCAAAATATGTGCAACAGCCACATGTCTTAGTATCTATATATTAGTAATGATAAAAGTAGTGTCTTCCATGCTCAAATGTTCTTTAACCCTACAAATTTTGCTCTTTTGCTCTGTCTCCTCGCTTGAGACTCTGCTTGTAACTGTGTGGATGTAATTGTAGGTGCTCCTTGCCATCTCAAGCCTAGGGTATTGTAAGGTATATCCCTTGCATATGAAACTGATGAGCCATCTCCACCAAACTTTATCTTCCTAACTGCAGTAACCTCACTTGGTGTCCTTTTTATCATTAATTCCCTCTTATTTGGTATTGCATACTTTGTATGTGGATCAGCTGAATGGCTTACCTCATTTATGGTAACACTTGAGGAAATAATTCTCTTTGATGTTTGTCCAGGTTAAACCACCAAATAGTAATTTTAGTTCATTTCAACTTAACAACACAACACATACTAACATGAAAGAAAAACATGTGCACCAATAAACATCCAACCAAATGTGTAAATAATAATTAAAATTAACCAACAACTAAATGGACAAAAAATGTGTAAACAATAGTTGAAATTAACAAAAAACACTCACATTGTAGGTTGAAGAGCCTGTCATCTCATTAATGTAAATCCCATGTCCACATTGCCCCCTACTGCCTTATCTAATTGATGAGCCACTACCTGCAAATGAGCTAGCTCCAATAGCTGCTACCTGTTGCCTACCTTGGCTATTTGCAACACATTGGATATTTCCACTAACAGCAGCTTCAGTTACACCACCTTGGTTCCCTGTTGCAACACTTAAAGTCTACAAATAAACAATAAAAAAGGAAGACAAAACCATTTATTGCAACAACAAGAACGTGCAAATATCAGCTTGTAAAAGTGAGTTAAAATTATTATACCTGATTTCCTCTATTTTTACAAGTCTTTCGATTGTGCCCTTCTTTGTGGCACAACCCACATAATTGTATTGAGCCCTTCTTTGAAAGCTTCCCACCTAAATGTCCAAGATTTGATGGCTTATGAGTTGCTCTAACTCTTTGTTTTCTTGGTCTTCCTACCAATTTGGGCAAGGGTGGAGGTTCTATAGGCTGAATTTGATCCAACTTATAGAATTTTGGGCCTGTAACTGGTTGTATAGGTGTCTCATATGTTGCCAAATATTTGGTCTTATGGTACCACTTAGAAATCAAACTTATTGGATCCATTTTGAAGTGATAGAGGGCACAAATTGCATGAGAGCATGGGATTCTTGTGAGTCCCCATGCCCTATAAGTGCACATCTCCTTATCCACAAGCACAGTATGCTTGTCTTGCCCTTCCCGTATCTCATAACCATTAACACCATTGAAAACTACCTTGCACCCACAACATCTTTCATTCCAATCTTGATATAAACTCATACAAGAAGGGCTTTAATCTTTAATCCACCTTTCAGCTGCCTTTTTGTTCTCTTTAATCCTATTCATACAAATAAGCCTAATGTCCTTCAGCATACTAATAATGAGCTTTGTTCGAGCTGTTAGTATCCAGAAGTTGAAAGACTCTGTGAAATTATTATCAACAGCCTTTGATTTGCTTTTACAATTGAAGTAGGCTCTACACCATGTATATGGTGGATAATAAACAAGTCCCTCGGGTGCCTTTAGTGACACCTCTCCCAATTTAGTCAGGTTATCTTTAAGCTCTTCCTCAAATGTGCTCCATGCACATATGAAGAATTTCTTCTTTAACTCTCTACCTGTCCATTTTTTGCTCAAGTTAGAGTAAATGTACTGAGCAAACCACTTGTGCTTGGCTTTAGGCAGTAGAGCCTTCACAGCATCGATTAACCCATACATAAAAACAACTGTGAGTTGTTGCATACCTTAACCATAAACCAAATGTTTATTATAAATGTAAAACTTAAAATAAAAGAAAAAAACAAAGTTAGACCTTTTGCATATCACTGATGATTGTCAAATATGAGCCATCTCTAAGTACTAATTCTTAATGTAACCATGCAACGAACTAGCGCTAGTTGTTTTTATTTTCCTTATCCACAATGGCCTATGCAATAGGCACCAGCTGATCATAATCTTCAAGCCCCATAGCACTCAACAATTGCCCTTTGCATACACCCTTGAGGAAGCAACCATCGAGCCCAATAATAGGCCTGCAACCAACTAACGAACCTATCTTCAATGCATGTAAATAGATAAACATCCTTCTAAAAACCCTTCTTCCATTTTTCAGTGCTTCATTGCATAATTCTATTTCAGCTAACGTCCCAGGGTTGCTGGTTTTCAAAGCATGTGCATATGCCTCTAGCTGTTGGAATTGAATCCTAAAGCTGTCATCCATTTCTGGAATAACCATCCTTTTAGCCCTTTTACACTTCTGGAAACTGACATTTATCATTAATACTTATTTAGCTTTTGCCATCATGTCATTCACCTTGAATGCTGGATTATTGTAAATCTTGGCCTTGAAGTGTCTAGCTATGAATTTTGCACTTGCTGATGGTATGGTATAATGTCTAAAGCAAGCATGATCTTCCTTTAATGTTTTAATTGATAAGCCTAGGTTTCTTCCATCCTTCGAGATCCTCAACATGAAAGGACATCCTTTTTCATTCTAACATTTGGCTATTATTTTGAATGGCTCATTGGGATTGAGCTTCAATTTATAACCAAACCGAACAACATACTTCGATATTGCTTCCCTTGCTTCATCTGCACTTGCAAAGGTCATTCCTAGCATAAAATGACCTTCCCCATCATACCTAACACTCTCTATTGGAATTATTGTCTGGTTTTCTTCTTCATCAGAATCTTCAGAGCTATCTTCATCTTCATTATGAACCTCATCATTTGGTTCACTTACATAACCAGATGGAGCCACATAATTATAAGTCCCATGTCCATTAGTTCCCTTTCTACTTGCACCCCCAACTTCTGCTGCTCTTTCAGAGGGTTGTGTGGTTGTATCTGAGTTATGCACAATTGTATCCTCTGTTGGAGTTGACCCTGCAGTATATGAACATTGGCGTGTGAAGTTTGGGTCCCAATACGGACGTTCTGTGCACCCACTAACTGAAAGATATGTTCTTCCGCTCCTTTAATATTAACTCCATCATTACTATTTATTTCGACATTAAAATCCAAATCAGTTGCATTAATACCTCCCATTTCTTTACTTGTATTGTCAAACACAGGAATATTTACACCACATTGTACATTATCTTCCTAACCAAGCTCTAACACACGAGGGGCAAATAATGGTTGATCAACCTCATGATTAGCAAAAAATCATATTTCCCCCACCCATGAGAATTTTTTAATGTAAAATAACACCATTCTTATTGTTTCATCATCATGTACTAAAAATAAGCCATCATGCAGTTGTCTTCCAGGTTCAAGTATAAAGATTTTCTTCACTGAATGATACCCATATATGTTTTTATATCTATATAACAGATCCATGTAACACATATAATCAGCATCAAAATTATAAAGTATATCAGTATCCCATCAACGTATTCAAGCAAATCATCTTCAAATTTCCAACGGCACCCAAAATGGAAAATGATATTGATAATGGCAGACACGACTAACGACAAAATAAAACAAAAAAAACATATACACATTTAATACAAATCAAAGAAAGGCTCACAATACTATCAACTTTAATGACAGTTTGTTGAAAAAGCTTACCACCTTTGTCCTTGAAACCACTGTCAAAATAAGCTTTTAAACCTCAACAGCTCAATATTATCCTTCAACTTCCATGATATATCATTGTCTTTATCAAGTTTTCATCAGTAAATTGATTGAAATCTAAGGTTAAAATTGAGTGAAACTTGGAGAGAAGATGGGGATTTTGCTCTGCCTTCAAAACTCTTAGAGGGGTGGTTGGGCTATTAATGAATGTAGTGCCAAATTTTGTCCTCTTACAAAAATATCTTTCTGAGGTGGCACGCGTGGGGACCATCTTTAATTGCATGTCTTCCATGTCACAATGAAAGTAAACGACAGTCTCTATTTTAATTTTGGTTGATGTTAGAGAGGGGCTTATAAAGTTCAAAATCAAAAAACCCTGGTATTTTTTATCCTAAAATTCGATTGAGGCCTTATCTGAGCCTCGACATAAACATGAGGGGCTTATTTGAGCCTTTCCCCTTTTTTAAAACCATGGATCTCAGATTCCCTCTTTATCTGCTAAAAATGCAAGTATCTTCCACTTGTAGAGAATTTTCTCTTACAAATATAAGTCATCCATCACACAACTTACCATAATCATAGGGTGGCCATGTCTTTATCTTCACTGGCCAATGCACATCTTCAACCATTAACAATAAATTATTTGTACCTGGCTTTGTATATGCTGCCAAGAACTCTTTAGGTAGATACTGCACAAGAAAGTTGAACATCATAAAAATCTCACTTCTATCTAGTTCTGATTTTCTTAAAACTTTGGTGCTCTCAATTTTTAAAGCTTTATTGGATGTGCATAGAACAAATTGAAATAATATGAAATCAGGATGTGTAAGAAAATGTACCAAGTCATTTTTCTTCAAATGCAAAAACATGATAACAACTGGAAATAATGAATTTGTACATGAAAATTATTTAGCAGCTTCACTAGCTCCAGATGGAGCTGATCTTGAGCTTAGACTCCTTCGATTCAATTGATTTTAATTACCTGCAATATATATGTAAACATAAAGCAGAGTGAGTTATGTTATTAAATCATATATTGGTATATTGAAATGTAACATCTGATTAATAATTGAATTTGCATCATTATACCAAATGATGAGCAACAAGTTTCAGGTTTCATGTTCCTGATGGTGACTTTGAATGTAGTGTTGGTGGTACTAATTACTTAAAAAGCACAGACATCACCCTTTTCCAAATGATTGTCTTTTGCAAATTTGTTCCATCCATGACATATCTTTCTTGATTTTTCTCCCTCGTAGCCTATTTGAAAATTGAACTAAATTGATCAAGTTTTCCATTCAAAACAATGAGGGTGGCATTACAATGATTCTCGGCCAAATGTTTCCTGGAAAACTGTGCTAGTACAATAGCTTATTAGAGAAATTAATATGTTAAAAAATATAAAAGCAAGGACTTCAAGTTCATTGTAATATTCAACTTACTAAAGCTAATGAAACTTAGCTTGATAGTTAAAGAATTTAATTTGTTTAACTAGATTAGTTAGTGTTGTGCATGTAGTTTAGGTTGAAGATAGGGCTCTTATTTAACTGTATCAGCAAATCCAAGTAAGATACACCATTTCTATTAAGTGTGGACGTCATTTCTAAGTATGAATATTTCTTGTAAAATATGTAACATTGCTACTATAATTACAATAGCCTTTTTATTGAAATGTGTAGCAGTTCAAGACACTTTTCATTATTCTCAGTTTCTTGACTCTCACAATCACAACATAACTTTCAGATGTTTTAGCTAGAGTTTTAAAATGTCCATTAAAAGCTTACCCAGTCATTTGTAGGAGCAACATATGATGAAGACATTAAAACATGAAGAAAGGATTTCCATATTTAAATTGGGTTCTTGCTCGTTGAACAGCATTAGTTTTATCCTTACTTGTTAATGATCTTTTTTCTGAAACATCTCTCTTTAACCTACTTCTTTAATTAGAGATTCCTCCAAGGCCTCTAAACAAACATCAGGAATAGGATTTTAAAAAACAATAGATGAAAATGCCCTAGGGGGGTGAATAGGGCTATCGAACAAAAATCAAAACTTAAAAACAAATAAACAAAAATGAAAGAATGTTAAAAAAGAAGAATGATGAACACAAGTATTTTAGGAGTTCAGATTCTCAACAATCCTATGTCTCCACCTAACTTATCCCCAAGTTAGGATTTTGAATCACTACAATCTATTCCCTTAGATTGATTTTTACAAATTAAGTTTTAGGCCCAACTCAAACCTTACAACTTGAGTTTTCAAGGCTTACTCAAAAAACAGATTCACATGTGTTTTGAAGGCTTACACTAAAACCAAATTTCCAAGTGTTTTAATGACTAAACACTTAAACCAATTCATTAGAATAGAACCTCACTTCCCTTTTCTTTAACCCCAGAAAATAGAAGAATAAGAATTTCTATTCTAACACTCACCAAACTCTCACAAGAGTGTACTAAATACAAGAATGAATTAAAGAGAATTTTGAGCTTTAATTGAATGCTTGTGAATGTATAAATGAAAAACAAGTTTCTTAACCTCTAAATGATCTTCAAAGGTTGTATTTATAGTTGAGCAATTCAATTATAGCTATTGAAAATAATAATTTTGTTTCCAAAAAGGATGAAATTTGGACTTTTTGCCTACAAAAACACTGGTCCCGGTCATGATCACCCTAATCCCGATCGGGATATTAAAAAATATGTCTGTTATAGCCGTTATATTTGAAGACAACATTGATCCTGATCGTGACTGATCTGATCCCATCGAGATCACACTTGTCCCGGTCAAGACATTGGCCAGGGATATGTTCTTGATGAATTCTTTAATTTGATGCAATTTTGGTCCCGGTCGGGACTTGCATGGTCCCATATGGGATCATGACGTTTTGACATTGAAGACGATCGAATCAGCCTTATCTTTGTTCATAAAAGATGTAGGTATTTATCTTATCTTTCCATAACACTTTGAATCACTTCAATTAGACATATGTATCTCAAGATATTGTTGAAATACTGAGAGCTACTCATATTGAAATAAAAACTGCATATGCTGATTTTAACTGAAGATTTTTTACCCAAATGAATTCAGATTTTGACAAGTAAGATCAATTTGGAAATCTTATGATGTCTACTTAGATCAATTTGGAAATCTTGTGATGTCTACTTAAAATGTTAAGAAGACAACTTTCTCATTTAAAAAGTCTAAGACTTCCAAAATCTTCCTACAATCCCGAAGGTCGATTTAGCCCAAAAGCATGCTTAGCTTCATTATGATTTCCATTATAGTCCTAGCTTATACATACTTAAACAAACATGTTAAATGCTCAAAATCAAGTTTGTTAAGATCAAAATCAAGATTGATTATTGCTAAGGTCAACAATCTCCCCCTTTTTTAGTTTGACAAACTTATTTTGAGTTTGAGAGAATAATATCAAGTGAAGTGTGTGATAATTTGAATTAATTTTACTCCCCCTAAAAATATGCATATCATAAAAATAATAACTATAAGGAGTAAAGAATTCATTTAAGTAGAATTAATGAGAAATATATATTTTCTTATTTCTCCCCTTTTGGCATGATAAGAAATATAAATTTAAAAAATTATCTTCTAAAAAAGTACTGGTCAAAATATTTAAGAAACATAAACATGGTAGAAGACAAATTTTACTAAGATAATGCATCAAAAAAATAGTACATATAACATGATCATATAGAGCTTAGTTCTAAAGGAAACAAAAACCAAGAACTAAAACAATGAAAATAAAGCATTTCTCCCCTTTTTTAAAAGATTAAAAGAAATTATACAAGTAAGCAAAACAAGGTCTTTTGCATGAAAAAAATATGAAAACATGATGATTGACATATAAGTAGTCACACTTACAATGCATGTAACAAATCGCAAGGAAATAAATAATAATAAATTATAATAAAGAATTAAAGAAACTCAAATTTTTCTCCCCCTTTATCAAAATGTAATAAGGATTAAATAAACAATAATTTTATGAAAATAAAATTGCATTAATTAAAAATAAAGTTACAATGATATTTAAGAAATACAAATTGTAAACAAGACATAAACTAAAACAACAAGGACATAATTAAAAACTAACAAGTCATAGTAGCATAAACGGAAAATATACTAAAAATAAACCAAAAGGAAACCTACGAACAAATAAAGAAAAAGACAAAAACGAATCTAATCTTGAGAAGGAGGAGGTGGAGGATGAGGGAAGGGTGCATATGAGCAAGAATAGC
>CATIWM010188183.1:0-12822 GCA_949671775.1 Mallotus repandus
ATTACATGATTACATCAAGCTTATTTTAATTCTTTTAACTAATATAATTATAATTAATATATAATTTGATTAAATTAAATCCTTTGTTGAATGGTTGGCTTTAAACGTCCATCTCGGGCTACGTGAGACGAGGTGTGACAAAGAAGCTAAAAAAAGGCATATATATCCAAGAACCTAATGACTCTGAGATCATTGTCTGGAACAAGGGCTATAATGTAAAAGCAACCAGTCAAGAGACACCACATAGCAAGAAGCATATAGCTATAAAGCCTCTACCCTTGGTTAATCATGTAACTCGTAGCGAAAGAGATGTCTTCAAGGGGAAAGAAATGCCAAGTGATATGGCTCAGACTAAGGATGAAGATGATCAGGTTCTTAAGTAGCTTAAGAAGACTCAGCCACAAGCCAGTATTTAAGATTTGCTCATGGCCTTCAAAAAACACAGAGATGCCCTAGTCGGGGCTGTTGATGATGCAAAGACCACCACCGATGCTTCGCCTTGCAAAATGATAGTATGAGCGACCTGACGTTTGGTTCGAAAGGACATTCCGAGGGACATGGCAACTTTGCAGAATGGGACATCCGTTCCATTTACGGGACAGGGATAAATGTTTAGTCTCAGGGGGATGCGAGATGCTTTTATGTTTGGAGTCGCCACTTGGTTTTTAGAAAACTAGAAAAAGATGAAAGGGACAACATCGGGTCACTCAATGAGTATCATCCCCAGCAGAGATTCTGAGCCCTGGAGATCTCATCTACTTTTTTACTATTTCTCATTTTAATGCTCAATATATGGCTACTGCAACACCCTAGTTTCGGTAATGACAATTGATATATATGCATTCACACAAGCACAATGATAATAACGGAAAGTATGAGAAATTCAGTATAATTATTTACAAGGCTTTCCTAGTAAATACATATGAAAGAGAAAAAGTATGGAAGTGTAAATCTAGTCCTAATCTAGAATACACCTACAAAACAGAGGTTAACACAACTATGAGCAATTTCATCTATTCATCCACTCGGACAACATGTAAGCACAATAAAGATGATTGATGCATCATGAATGATTAAACAGATGCATGTAATTTATGCTCTAGTAGGAATTATTATAAAGCATTTCTAGATGATAAGATAAACAGTAAATAATGATGATTGCATCATTGGACCATAATATCGAAGCTCTAGCTTAGATAAGGAGCTTCCGTATTTATTGAATGCATATTGATGCAAAATGACAGTTAATTATAAGCAAACAAAGCAGAGATTATTCAATCAGCATGTAAATTGCCAGTCTCATCACACAATCATAACAATTTCTCAACTGCTAGCGGCGATAAAGTAAAATGCAGGACAGTAAATAAACGTAAATGATTATTTGGTCCTCAGATTTGACTAAGCTTGTTTTGTGTTTTTGAAGCTTTAGCTTCGAGAGATTTTTAAGCTTTCCTTGTTGAGAGGTTGAAAATAACGTGTCTAATGCAAATTTGTATACCTTTGAAGCGTGCTTTGACAAAGATGAGGGTGGGTTTAGTTTAAAAGTGGTATAAAAATCCTACAAAAAATGTAGAAAGTGGGCTAAAGGTGTGTGCATTGGGGCTCCTAAGCCTTCAATGTTTTAGCATATGTATGCTTTTTAACTCTTACCTGTGTTTCTTAAGCTCTAGCCTTCACTTCCTAGGCACTTGCCTTTTCTATGTAGGCTCTAGCCTTGCCAAAATGGGGTGTAGAGACCTCTATTTATAGAGAAATGTGCCCAAAAAAGTATAAAAAAGGTGAAAATGCACGTCATCATGCATCTGGGATGCGTGATCACTCCCTTGGAATGTGTGATCATGCCCCAAGATGTGTGATCACAGCCCTGGGGTGCTTGATTACGGCCTTGGGGCGCGTGATCACATGTAATTGAGCGTGATCACGCGTGCTAGGTGCGTGATCATGCGGCCTTCTCAGGCTCTGATCGAGCTATCTTGAGGGCATTTTTAGGGTTTTTGGACCTTTCAGACGTGTTTTTAAGGTTCATTTCATCAAAATCGACTGCCATTTTCATGCGTGAGCAAGATGTGTTTGAGCGTGACCACGTGCTACTTCTCGAGGTTATGCGCACTATTCTGGGGTCACTTCTGGAAGTTTTAAGGGCCTACGGACGCATTTTTTATGTCTATTTTTTGAAAATTTACTTCTAATTTTCACAAAGTTGAACTCTGGTCTCATGAATTGAGCACCGGTTTGATGAGTTGCTCATTTTTTAGTAACGTTTGCTTAAAATGAGCAACTCACCACTCTGATTATTAGTATTTTATGAAATCGGGGTGCAACTTAATGATTCGGAGGTTGATTTTGCTCGGTTCAGGCTTTTCAAATTCTTGGCACACTTCAGAGGTGATACAAATGAATAGACACTTGTCAAGTTCGGAGAGATGTTTTCATCACTGGACCTTTGTTTTGGGATAGTCAAAATTTGATGTATGACAGTTGCCCCTGCATTACATGTGTTGCATAGTACTCTAGTACTGATGTCAATACACGTGAAGCAAATATAGAGATGCAAAAATAGTTTTTGGGAAGAGGTACTTACCTGATGGTGTGTTGTTTAATCTTTTAACTTTAGGCCTATCGTTTGTTGATTTCGTTTGATTGGCAGAGCCGCTGCTTGTTTGTATATCTTGCAATTCTCTTGGGTGAGGCAAGATGATGCCTTCATAACCTCTTTAGGTATCGATGCAAATGCTACTAAGCAGATGTGAAGATGCTTCAAAGCAGAGAAAATGCTTTTAAGCATATGCAATGCTTCTAAGCGGAGAAAAATGCTTCTGATTGATGAAATGCTTCTAAGCAGATAGAAAATGCTTCTAAGCAGATAGAAAATGCTTCTAAGCAAATGAGAAAATGCTTCTAAGCAGATGCAATGCCACTAAGCAGATTAGATGCTTCTAAGCAGATGCAATGCTACTAAGCAGATGAAATGCTTCTAAGTAGAGAAAGATGCTTCTAAGCAGATGAGATGCTTTTAAGCAATGAAAAACTTATAAGCAGATGCAATGCTACTAAGCAGATTAGATGCTTCTAAGCAGAGAAAGATGCTTCTAAGCAGATGAAATGCTTACCTAAGCAGATGAAATGCTACTAAGCAGATTTAGATGCTTCTAAGCAATGAAATGCTTCTAAGCATTGAAATGCTTCTCAGCAGTGAAAATGCTTCTCAGCGAAACAATGCTACTGAGTGGTGATGATGCAGTAATGATGTAAGGATGATGTCATCATTTGTCTTGTTTCGAGCGTGATTTCATGACGTGTTAATTGTGATAATTGTGGATGCGACATACTTGTGTTATCTATGCTTTATTTTCTTTTTGAGACAGTGATGTTAGATGCAGTGTCCTAAAACATACAATGCTCGTGTTTGTGTGATTCGTCTGTATTTTTTGCGCGTTCTTTCAGCAAAATGCAAGTTCAGGACCTTAGGAATGAGTGTGCGGGGGTCTCAGTGTGTGCATGTGTGAGCCTCAGAGCACATGAGGCTCTGAAGGGCGCGTGATCATGCACTCCGAGGCATGTTTGATGCCTATAAGATAAGCTCATTTTCAAGTTCGGGGTGACTTTTATCTATTTTCTAACCTTTTTCGAGCCCTTTTTTGAGTTTTTTGGACTGCTTTTCTTCTATTATTGCTCTGTTGCTTCACGGAGTGCAGGAATTGTGGACTTCCCTCCTATTCCCAAGGATTTTGGTGACTTAAGCAATGTGAATGCTGCTTCTTTTTCTTTTGATGAGTTCATTTTAGAGGATGAGGTGGTTCTTGGGCAGACTGGTGCAGGGACCTCTACTGCTGGAGCTATAAATGCTACTAGGACTAGTGGCGGAGCCTCTTTTTGTTCACCTCGACTTTCCCGGGGTGATCCAGTTCCTGTTGTCTATAGCCTGGAACTCATGCTTGGACTATTCATCATCGATTGGCTAGTTTTAGCTCTTGCTGTAGTTAGCTTTACTTGTTATTTATCTTATCACTTACTGTATGTGTTGCTCTTAGTTTTAGCTTTTGTTGTTTGGATTTTCGCATTTGTTGCTTGTGTAGCTCTAGTTTACATGCATTTTAGCTCTCGTTGTAGTCTAGCTTCGGTTGTAGTTTGTAGCTCTTGTTGTGGTGTAGCTCTATCTATAATGTAGCTCTTATTGTGATGTCTGTAGCTCTAGCTATGATGTCTGTAGCTCTAGCTATAATTTTAGCCCTTGCTGTAGTGTAGCTCTAGCTGTGATGTAGCTTTTACTATGATTTTTGTAACTCTAGCTGCGGTATAGCTCTTACTATAATTTTAGCTCTGGTTTTAATTTTAGCTCTTGTTGCAGTGTAGCTCTAGCTATGATGTAGCTCTTATTGTAATATAGCTCTAGTTGTAGTGCAGCTCTAGCTGTGGTTTATAGCTCTTGTTGTAATGACTGTAGCTCTAGCTATGGTTTATAGCTCTTACTGTAGTATAACTGTAGCTATGATTTAGCTTTAGCTGTGATGTAGCTCTAGCTGTGATGTAGCTCTTACTGTGATGTAGCTCTTGCTGTGAGGCAGCTCTTGCTGTAATGACTGTAGCTCTAGCTGTGGTTTAGCTCTAGCTATAGTGTAGCTCTAGCTGTGGTTTATAACTCTTACTATAATGACTGTAGCTCTAACTGTGATTTAGCGCTAGCTGTGATTTATACCTCTTGTTGTACTGTAGCTCTATCTGTAATGTAGCTTTTGCTATAATGTCTGTAGCTCTAGCTGTGGTTTAGCTCTTGCTATGGTGTATCTCTGGCTGTAATGTAGATGTAGCTCTGGCTGTAATGTAGATGTAGCTCTTGTTGTGATGTAGCTCTTACTGTAATGTAGCTCTTACTGTAATGTAGCTCTATCTGTAGTCTGTAGCTCTTGTTGTAATATTTGTAGCTCTAGTTGTGGTTTATAGCTCTTACTGTAATTTTCCTGCAAAGATGCAAAAAGAGATGTTTTAGTATCTGATGAAATGTTGTAATTATTTTACCTATTGGTTGCAGTCCTCTAGGCCTATCATTCAGCTCCCTTGTAGCTTCAATAAGGTCAGCTTGTATTATCAGGGTCTTCTTTCGTGTGTGAAGCAGATGGTTGCTGGGAAGGGCTTCGATGGTATTATTTCTGCCCATACTTATGGCTTGTATGCATCAAGTCAGGCTGCGATATGCGCTCTTGTTAAGCATTGGATGGATACTACCCACACATTCCATTTGCCTTTCGGAAAGATGACTATCACTCCGCTTGATTTTGCAGCCATTACGGGCTAAGTTTTTCTGGGGAACCTGTCTCTTTTAGTGATGAGGCATGTAGTTCTGCTGTTGTGAGGAACAGATCTCTAAGGGATCTGTTTGGTATTACTGCTTCATTGAAGTCTGGCTGCTCCACTTTGATCCAGTATACACAACTTGTAGAGAAGGTGAGGTTAGAGCACGACACGGGTCATGTCAGTTCTGAGCAGTTGGCTAGATGCTTCTTATTTTACCTTCTGAGTGCCGTTATCTTCTCGAATGCGTCCGGTACTGGCTTCTTGTAGTTGTTACTTTTCCTAAGGAACTTAAGGGATCTGTCGAAGTACAGTTAGGGCATAGCTGCTTTTGCCCATATATATTCTAGTTTGGATGCGGCTTGTAGAGAACGCTCGCGCATTTATAGCTGCTTGTTCTTGCTGGATGTAAGTATGGTCTCTTGCTTTTGAGTTATTTCATCTTTGATTGTTCTAACTCTTTTCTTCTTGACAGGTTTGGGCTTACGAGTTTGGGCTGTTTCCTCGTCCCACTATTGAGCGTTCACCTGAGGGTGGCTTTTCTTGTCTTCCATGATGGATCAAAAGGACTTCTGGTTTGATTGAGAGTGTGGCAGAGGCTAGGGGTCTCTTGAGTAGATTAGCCCACAGTCAGGTATGATGCATTTCATCTTTACTTTATTGTTCTTTGGTAATTCTTTTGCTTATAAGTTTCTGGGGTAGATTCTTCCATACTGGTGGATGGAGCGATAGGACTGATCGATCGAGATAGGAGTGGCTTGGTGCCTGACACGGAGGAGGGTCTTATTGCCCGGTCTTATTGATAAAGTTTGGTATCTGGGTGAGTGGGTCTATCGCTAGTGGGATGGACCATTGATGAGGAGAGTTCCTGTTGCTCCCCCTAGGGATATATTTTTGGGTCGAGAGCTTATTGGAGAGGAGCTCGACAGAGCTGAGAGAGGGTATCCCTTTGATGATTTCTTGGAGGGTGCTCATTTCTCTTATATGATGACTTTGTTGCCACAGTTCATTGATGTCATGGCCAGTGAGTTTGTTCCTCCTCCACCTCCTTAAGCGAATCCTTCACATCCTTTGGGCTCTAGAGCTAGGACTTTACAGTCATCCCAAGGTCGTTTTGCTTTTAGGGTAGCTTCCTCTGACTCGGTACACTTTTGAGCTGTGTTTTTCCTATTTTTATGCATGTATGTAGCAAATTTTGTTAGTATTAAACGGTAAATGACATGAGTCATGAGAGTTTTATCTGCAGAATTCTAGACGTCATCAAAGAAGGTCATATTTTGATGAGGAGAGCGGTCTTTGGACCGATGGGACGACACATGCCAGTGGTGTGGGACCTAGCGGCACTATTCTTGGTGATTTTATGAGTGTGGCACCTTTGATGCTGTATGGGTTGACAGTTATAAGAGCGGGAGCTTATTTCTTTTTGCCTAGAGTGTGTACACCATTATCGGTTATAGTGCCTGCGAATGCCACTCATGTTAGTTTCTTAACTTTGTGAGGTTTTTCCTCTTTCTTTTGTTTGTTATTTGATTTCTTTTCTTTGTAGGTGCAGGTTTCTACTGTTCAGTCTTGGTATACTGCTACGATCAGCGTGCATGAGTATTTTATAGAGTTTATCATAAAGCGTACTGCTTTCTTCTTTTATTGATTTGTACCCATTTTATGCATGTGTTTTTATGAATGCATGAAATGTGATTTATGATGTTTATCTAATGCAGAATGAGCATAATCATGCTAGTCATGAATGGGAGAGAGAGTGAGCATCTTATCATAGGCAGATTAATCAGCTTTACGTGCAGTTGGTGGCCTTTTGGATGGGTACAGAAGATGCGAGGGCTGACTCAGATGATGGGGATGCCTGAGTGGATCCAGGTCTTGCTTTTGATGGTACCCATGGCCGATGTATTTGTTAGGAGGCTAGGTACATGGTTTTGGCCGTGGTTGTCCAGTGTTGTATTATTTTCCTGAGGTTATGGACTCAGGGTGTTGTATTTAGGCATCTGTCCCATATATTGTATTCTGTATTGATGGTTATTGTTGTTGTATCCTGGATTGACTAACTTGTGCATTTGTGATTATGAAATTTGTAACTGTGATCATTCTATCTGATTATTCCATTTTTATCTACCTCTTTGTTTTATTTTTTCCTCTTTTGCATAGGTCATCTCTTTTCAACGCTCTTTGTGCCTATATGGGTATTTTTTTTCCCTCTTTTGCCTATTGCATCTCTTTTCAAAGCTCTTCGCACCTAGCTGGGCTTTTTTTTTCAAGGTTTAACGATAGTGGCTTGAGAAGAAGTAATGAAACAAGTAAAAAATACAAAGCATGTAATGAAGATGTACAAATTGTACTTAGCATGCTCGATGGATTCAAATGATAATGATGTATTGCATTTCCTCAAATGTACTTACATGATTTAACAAGCATTTGCACATTTACTAAATACATTTAAGAAAAACACAATTGCATTTATACAGATTTTGAATTGACGGTATCCCTGTCCTTAGTCAGCCTTTTCAGGTTTTCTAACTAAGTATTTTCTCTCGGTTCCCTAATTTTTGCTTAAGCTACCTTTTTTTAGTTTTCAACTCAGTGGGATTTTTTTTAAATGTATTTGCTATAGACATAATACTTCTTCAAGCGGTCTGTGTTGGTAGGCCCAGAGAACTCATTTCCTTCAGAATCCATCAGTTTGGCGACTCCTCTTAATAGGACGATTTTCATAAGATATGGGCCTTCCTACTTTGGCCCAAACTTCCCTCTAGGGTCTGAGAAACTTTGTTTAGCTTGCTTTAGCATTCAGTCTCTTGCTTTCACACACTTTTGTCTGGGTTTTTTTGTTGAAGGCTCTAGCCAATCGAGCTTGATAGAGCTGCGTATGATACAGTGCTTTGAGTCTTTGACTGTCCACAGTAGTGAGGCTGTTATGCCTTTGCTGAGCCCATTACACTTTAGGCAATTCAGATTCAATTGCTATTCTCAACGATTTAATTTCCATTTTCACCGGGAGTACTGCTTCAGATCCGTATACTAGTGAGAAAGGAGTGGCTCCTGTTGAAGTTCTAACTGTTATTCTGTATGCCCATAATCCATATGGTAGTCTGTCTGCCCAATCACGATAAGTCTGAGTCATTTTTGACAAGATCTTTTTGATGTTTTTGTTTGCAGCTTCGACTGCCCTGTTTGCTTGTGGTCTGTGAGGTGAGGATTTATGATGTTCCACCTTATAACTCCTTAGTAATTCCTTCACTTCCCCTAGGAACTGAACGCCGTTATCTGAAACTATGTGATGGGGAATCCCATATCGGCAGAATAGGTTTTTTTTGATGAACTTTGCCACTTGGTTTGCCCCCAATTTTGCGTATAATTCTGCTTCGACCCATTTTGTGAAGTAGTCGATTGCGACTAGGATGAACCTGTGTCCATTCGAGGCTGTCGAGTGATTTCTCTAATTATGTCTCACTCCCATGCTGAGTAGGGCCATGGAGAAGAGATAAAGTGCAGCTTTGTTAGGGGAAGATGGCTGATGTCCCCGTGAATTTGGCACTTATGGCATTTTCTTACGAATCCGATGCAGTCTTCAATCATCGTCATCCACCTTGTCTCATTAGTTTTTTAGCTAGAATGGTGTTGTTCATGTATGGACCACAAACACCCTCGTGTACTTCTTCCATTGTTCTAGCAGCTTCTATTTTATCCAGACATCTGAGTTGTACCCCGTCTGAAGTTCTTCTGTATAATACACCTTGGTGTGATGTGAATTTTGATCCCAGTTGTTGGATAACTGCCTTGTCTTTTTTGACTGCCTTCTTAGGGTAAATTCTCTTTGTGAGGTATTACTGTATATCGTAAAACTAGGGTTTGTTGTCTGCTTTTACTTTTGCTATTCTGAGGTATTTGTGGCTAGGTTGCTTTGATTTGAGTAGGATTAGAGGCTTCATTGACATTTTGGTTGGTCCTTCCAATACTGATGCTAGGGAAGCAAGTGCGTCTGCCATTTGGTTGTGGTTTCTAGGGAGATGGATGAATTTACATTTCTAGAAAGATAAGGTGAGCTGCTGCAAGTGGCTTAGATATGGCCTCAAGTGTTGTTCTTTTAGTTCCCATTATTCTATTGTTTGATTGATTACCAGCATGGAATCCCCAAATATTTTAACTTCTGTCACTCCTAGAGCTATCAAAGCTTCCATTCCAAGTGCGCATGCCAAGTATTTTGCCTCGTTGTTCGTAACTCTGAATGCTAGCTTTTTAGCGATTGGCACCACTTCGGCTTTTGGTATTAGGAGTATGATCCCGACTCCTACTCCGAATTGGTTAACTGCTCCATCGAAGTACATTTGCCATCCCTGCACCTTGATGGCCGTGCTGAGGTCATCTAGGAAGTCTAGTTGAATTTCTTCTGAATTTGTAATCGGGTTAAGGGCTAGGAATTCAATGACTGCTCTCCTTTTCACTGTCTTCTTAGTCAGATACTGCACATCAAATTCTATAAGCATAACAAGCCACTTAGCGAGTTTTCCCACTAGGGATGGAGCTTCGTAGAGATGCTTCACAGGAACCATTTTGGACACAACTTGAATCTTGTATGATTAAAAGTAGTGTCTGAGCTTCCTCATTGTCCATACCATTGTTAGACATATCTGTTTGACCCGACTGTATTTTTCCTCATAAGGTAGCATTTTCTTACTCAGGTAGTAGACTACATGTTCTACTTTTCCTTCTCCTTCTTGGGCTAGCATTGCACTGATTGCATTCCCTTCAATGGCTAGGTACAAGGTTAATGGCAATCCGGACTTTGGTAGCTTTTGATCTTGTCGAATGCTTGCTGACATTATTCATTCTATATGACTGGCTGATCTTTTCTGAGTAGCTTGAAGATAGGCTCATAAAATGCTATTAATTTGGCAATGAACCTGCTTATGAACTATAGTTTCCCTAGAAACCCTTTGATTTCTTTCTCTATTTTTGGCACTATCATTTCTCTGATTGCTTTCCCTTTATCTTGATCCACTTTGATTCCATTCTGGCTAACAATATACCCTGGCATCTTGCCTAAAGCTGCCTCGAATACCCACTTATTGGGATTAAGCCTGAGGTTGTGCTTTTCAACCCTTTTGAGGAATTTCTCGAGAGCAGCTGGGTGCCCTTCTCTTATTTCTGATTTAACCATCATGTCATCTACGTACACCTTAACTTCTTTGTGCATTATATTGTGGAACATGGTTGTTGCCATTCTCTGGTAGGTTGCACCTGCATTTTTCAGGCTGAAGGGCATTACCCTGTAGCCATAAGTACCCCATTCTGTTATGAAGTACATCTTCACTTTGTTGATGATGGCCATCAGAATCTAATTGTATCCAGAAAATCCATCCATGAAGGAATACATTGCACAGGAGGCATGCTTTGTTTAGATCTTTGTAGTCGACACAAATTCTAACCCTTCCATCTTTCTTTGGTATTGGCACGATGTTTGCTAACCATTTTGGATAGTCTACCACCTCTAGGAATTTAGTCTTGATATCCTTTTTTATGTCTTCCTTTACCAACTGGGCCCATTCTGGTCTGAGTCTTCTCAGCTTCTGCTTTACTAGTTTACACCGTTCTTTGGTGGGGATGTAGTGTTGAGCAATGTCTCTGTCGATGCTAGGCATGTCTTCGTATATCCAAGAAAATACTTTTGAATATTTTATTAATATTTTTTCAATTTCTCTCCTCTCTTCAGGGGTAACATCTTTCGAAATATGCAAAATGCGTGGTTCATTTTATCATCAGTTAAAGGAAATAGCTAAAGTCCTCTAGATTAAAAGGCACTTCTGTCTATGGATCACCCACTACTTGTAGGTCTTGTCAGTAAGATCGTCCTAGTCACTGGTGGTAAAATGATGAATGATTGTCCTTTGCCATGTTGTTCTGAAATGGTGGATGAATTTTTGAGATAACCTTCCTCTTGAGAAGTTCGCAGGCCTAGATGGCACATGTTGTTTTACCCCATACTGTCTTGTTACCAATGTTGGGTAGTAGTGGGTGCATGATTTGAATCCTGAGATTGTTATGCAATTCACATATGTGCATAAGGTCACATGTTCTAGTCTCCACCAAGGGCATCTCCAGGTTATCATCTCTTTTGGGGCACTTTTTATACTTTCAATCCATTGCTCGATCGAGATATATGTTGAGTGGCCACTGATATATTTGATATGTCTTTCTTGGTAGTTTCTTGGTTGGTATTTTATCCAATTTCCAACAGGTTTTTCTAGAAGGCTTAGCTTTTCTTATAGCCAGATCTAAAGTAGTAGGGGACTTCCAGTAAAGCTTGAGTGCTTTCTAGTTCTGTAGTCATCCAGGCCCTGGATGGTTTCTACCAAGATTAGTGGGAAGGGAGTCATTCCATATTCTATACCTTCGATCACTTGGAGTAGCTTGTAGTCTCCCAATCCGTCGCGTGACACTGTGAAGTATTGAGTGAAAAGGTAGTAAGTGAGAAGTCATGTCCACAGTAGGCTTCCTGGCTCCTTTATCGTACAGGCGTTCAAGAGCTATAGGGGAATTAATTATTTGTCTGTAGTAACCAACTCATCAAGCTTTTGTGGGTTAGGTCAAAAAGTACCGATCCAAGTCCAAGATATTTGATATTTTGGTCAATAAAGATTGCCTCTTCAGTTACGTTAGGGGTGCATCCTGCAATGGCACTAAACTCCTCATATAATGGACACGACTCTATAGCATTTATTCAAAACACATGCTCGTATGGATCCTAGAATGACATTGTTGTATGTAAGAGGTCATGGTCAAGGCGTACATGCTGGAAAGTTTTGATGAATAGCATTCCATTGGATTGTAGGCTTTTCCAGTCAGCCTTGTCAAGGTTGTGTAGAAAATGTCTAATGAGACTTGTTTGGACTTAAAGGTTTTCAACCACGGTGCCATCTTTGAGGAAGCTTTGAATCGTTGCCCTCATTTTTCTATGATTTTAGCGAGAAGACTCAGGCTCATGGTCACTCATGTTAAGATTTCGTTTACTACACATTAGTGAGATAGAATAAACAAATGATGAATGATGCATGCATGGTATGCGCCTACAAAAGAATACGATTAGCATGTATGCATGATGTGCTCATGCATAGTCTTATTATAATGGATGCAGATGGCTGCAAGAAGACGTGGTTAGTTGAAGCTGGTCAAATTGTATACCCTAGTCTCTAAGACTTAGTATAGAGCAAATAGGGGTGTCGAACACTCAGGAATTTGGAGCAATTTTGTATTAACTGGATAGTTACTTGGATGGATAAGCAAAATAGATTAAAATAAAAATAATGATTATAGCAAATAAGAGAATGTAAACACTAATTAACTAATAAAACATTAAACACAAGATATATCAATAATAAGAAACAATCACAATTAAGAATATAATTAAGAACTTGTAAATGTTATCTTACAAACATATTGATTGGAAATTAGCATACTGTCTTCAAGAAATAATTCTCATTGTCAATCAAAGCAATCCTTCTTTAATAGTAATTCTCATTAGCC
>CATIWM010188271.1:0-37723 GCA_949671775.1 Mallotus repandus
TTCTCTTCTACCTCTTATTTTCCAAGTTGAATTGCAAATAACCATAAATCAACTTCCTTATTTGAAGTATATTCATCATAGTTCACTGTTGGAGTCCTTGATTTTGATTGTTGGGGATGAGATTAATGATAGGTCCAATGGAGCCAATTCCTCCATCTTGTTCAACACCATTATTCCTACGCTCTTGCTCATTAACCCTCCACGACGCTAGCAATTGGGTTTGACTTGCCAAATTGTCGTGTTATATTTTGGACTAAGTGTAGTCACACTTCAATGTCTCTCAAACCTGCAATCCCTTATCATTGTCTTGGGTTTAGTTGCCACCATCACTGCCAGTGTAAGTCATCGATTGGAAAAAATCCACTTAACGCTTTGTGTGGCATGAATAATCAACACATGATTGATTATCAAGGATAAACAAGTTTCGAACTCAGAGACCAATTCTCAGTTTAGAGAATCAAGACAAAACTTCATTACAAATTTGAATAAAAGAGATAAAAAAATATTTAAAACAAATCCTAAAACATTTATTTATACTCTAAGCATAATAAGGGTAAAATAAAAATTAAACTAATATTTCAAAAAAAATCAGATAAAATCAAATTCGCATAATAAAAAAAATTGTTTGTGACGCATGGCTGTATCGAAAAGGGTGCACAACTGTGTATATCTGATACTCGAAATGCATACTCTCAGACATAATCGTGAGGCATAAGGTGCACAACTGTGTCCGGCTCTAGACTGTTAAACCTAAATTGTTCAGACTCGAAAAGAGCCATGTCAAAAACACAGACAACCATATGTTCAAATACAGCCACACAAGAAAATGCACACATCCATATCTACTTCTAGACTCCACTTAACTTGCTTATTAGCGCCCCCGCGTCAGAATTCGGTATAAACAATAAATTTAAGATAGTGTAAGATTGTTTGAAGAATTGTTCTTGCTTTTAGTGAGTCATTTTAATGGCATTTTAATTTAAATATATGGTTCTTGATTATGGTTTAGGCCTGGCAAGCTTACCCAGTTTAATTTGTAATTGAAATATTTGAAAATCATCGAAATAATGCAGGTGTCTAGTTGAATTAAAAGTATACACACCAAATGATTTTTTTTTTTTAAAAAAAAGGTCTTGATTTAATAGAATTTCCATATTGATAAAAAGCAATTTTAAAAAAAATTAATTCGTAAAATTTAAATTGTAAATACACTTCAAATGGGTGAGCGCACAAGTTGGCAAGGAAAGCCCCAACAAAAGTGCACTTTTCGTTTTTTAATAAAAAATCATTCATTTATTACAAATTAAAAATATATATTGATAAAGTGATAGCATAAATTACAAAAAAAAAACAAGAATCAAAATAAAATCTCATCATTATAAAATTTGTTATCATTATTTTTCAATTATGCGGACAAAGTTTTTTTTTAAAGTATAACTCAGCTATTTATAGGCTTTATTCAATAGCTTTAATTAGCTATGAATGGATTTTCTAATTTTTAAATAAATTTGATTATAAAAATATTGGCAGAATTTTCATACTGGAGAGATATTAAAAACTTATAAAGTAATACTGTCCCATAAAGAGTAAAAATTAATTCAATAATTTCACACAATAAAAAACAAATAGAAGAAATAAATCAGAAATTTTTATTTATTAAATACAATTTTTAAAAAAAAAAAATAATAAGAGACCATTGTCAAAGTAAGACCACAGATGCTAGTTAATTAAAATTTTTGAAGAAAGAATAAACAGAGAAAATGGCTAGATTTTTTTCTTACTTTTGTCGCTTTTTAATCTTTAAATCAGTTGGTTTCAAAAAAAATCTTTAAATCAGTTTAATTATTTAAATACTCTAGGTACAAAGAGTTTTTCTTTTAAATCGAATTATAATTACTATTTCTACTTCAATAGTTTTACATGACAAAAAAAAATATGAAATTTGAATATTAAATGAGAAACAAATAATAATCAATGCCTATAGTATACTCAAATATTCAGGTAATAGCCAGCGTGCCCTTAGTCTGGTGACTAAAGTTTTTCACTGGCAGCTCTAGGATTCCATTCGAGTTCTGGCTCCTACCCCCATTCCTCCAAAATTACAAATGATAAAAATTAATATTCAGGAAATATCATCACACTTTGAGAATATACTTCGTTGGGAATGGATTAAATAATAATTGAGAAATATATTAGAAAATTTATAATATTTTTAATAGAAATCTCATATAATTTAAGTATCCAGATATAATGAGTTAATTATTTTTTAAAATTAAATAAAATTAATTTCATAAATTATCAATCACAAGAAAAAAAAGAGATAATTGCTATTTCCCTCTGTATTTAGGCCTAATAGACTAGTTCATCCCTAACATTCTAAGAAAACATTTATTAGTCCTTTTAGTTAGGTGAAACAAATTAAAAAGTCTTTTATATATTATTCCCGTTAAATGGACGTTAAATGCCTATGAAAAGACAAAAATAAGTCTTTTTAATTTTTTGCCCAGTTGGAAAAAGACGTGATTCAATATGTCCTCAGCTCCTTCAAACCACATTCCTCACTTACGACCTGCACCATTCCATACCACCATCGTCGGCACCATCATTAATCACCACCACTGTCGGCATCATCATCAACCACCACCACCACCACCATCAACAACAACATCATCACCACACAACACCACTAACATCACTCAATACCACCACGGCAACATCGCCACACAATTCTCAACAGCTCCTTCGTCATCAATGCTTTGTCGGACCTCAATCTCTCTTCTCTTCCCTCAATGCTTTTCACCTTCTTCTTCTTTTTCTTCTTCTTCTTCAAATAAGCTCTTCACTCTCAATCTGATATTTATGTATAGGTAAATTATAATATAAAATTTCATCATTTCCATTTCTCGATCCTTATTTCGCTTCTCTTTTTCACTATTCCATAGTTTCTTTAATTCCATTCCTTTTTTTTCAAGCTCAATTGCTCTATTAGCTCTGATGTTCTTCATTTCTCATTGCAATTAGAGTTTTAGACTTTAATTTTTTTTACTTTTATTTCATTTTAGGTTAAGAAGTAAGGAATTTGCATTGCCATTTGATATGGGAGCAACTATTTTTTTTGTTCTTGATTAGGGTTAGCAAATTCGTCTATTCAGTGGTTATTTTCGATTTTTGAGTTTGCTTTTTATGTTGTGTTTATGAATTATGACTCAATCTTCTTTGTTGATGAAGTAGTTGTGATTTGTACGATAATGTGAACTTCCAGTGCTTTTCATGGATGGTTTGGATTTAATTTTTTTTTTTTGCTTTTTTTGGCAAAGTTATGGTTTTCATGGTGATTATAGGACTGTGCATGGTCGGTGTTGGGTTGACCGATGGACTTATGCTGCATTTGTAGAAGTAAGAATTAGTTTTATATTCGTACCATTTTTGCAAAGAGAATGGTTTTGTACAGGAATAAGAAAGATTAAATAAACAACTGGGATTTTTGTTGTTCTGGTGGGTTTTTTTTCCTGTTTTTACTTACTATTCACACATACACCAGTGTTTGTTGGTGTTGATGTGGGTGTTGGTTTTGTAAAGCAAGTGTTTTAAAGTCATTTAATTATAAAACACAGAATTACAGTTGTTGCTACTTGTATTTCAATGGTGCTGGTGATATTGGTACTGCATGTGGTGGTGTTGAGTGGTGATGGTGGCGATGTTAGTGTAAACGACAAATATGTTTTAATGTACATGACCTGTTTGATTTAAATCCTAAATGAATAGAATCACAAGTTCTCATTTAAGTTAATGATGGTGTAGATGGTGATACCGCTAAGTGGTGTTGGTCTTTGGAAGAGGAGGTAAAAGGAGAGGTGGCGTCGTGGGTTGTAGGGAGAGGTTGCGGTGTGGGTTATAGGCAGTGTGGGTTGCAGGGAGATGTATATGAGGTGGTTGCTGGGAGAAGAGCACGGTGTTCTTGAATTTTTTTTTGAACTAAATGGTTTAGCAATTCTTTGAAGGGTAATTTTGACTTTTCCATTCGATTTTCCCTATTTGACCACTCTTTTTTTTTAACTATCAAAAAGGCTCTACACAACAACTAACAAGTATAATTGAGCAAAATAGAAGAATTAATTAATGCATTTTTAAAATATCAGGGACAAAGTAGTGTATTAGGCCTAAATACGTGGGGAAATAGCAATTATCCTAAAAAAAAAATTAGTGTATTGATGGAAAAAGGATTTAGTGTGCAAATCTAGGTTGATTTTATTTTTACAGTTGATGTGGTATTTGTAGGGATTACAAGAGACATATATGTCATTAATTTGGGTGATAAATGACACTATTTAATGAGGAGTTAGATTATAGAAAATTAGAAGTGAGCATTTGGTGGGTTAAGTTCGACTAAATTAATTTAAACTTAAAATAATTAAATTTATATATATGTGAATCAAACTAAATTGAAAATTGAAAAAGAATCAAACGAATAAAAAATTGAATTAATTAAATTGTTAAATATAAATTAAATAAACTAAACAAATTGAAAATTTAAATGTTATTTAATCAAATTATATTATTTAAAATATTTTTAACAACAAAAAAATTTAATTTATTTAATTTATTCGAATGATTTTATTTAAAACTATATTGAATGGAGCAAAAATCTAAATAAAATTAAAAAGTCGAACTTTGTTTTTTGGAAGGAGAATATTTACTCCATTTATGAATGGGATTAGATTTGATGTTTTATGTCTATAATTATGTCTATCAAGAAAATGCAAGCTCTTTTTTTAAAGAAAAAGATACATCATTCATTGAAAAATAAAAATAACATATTGATAAAAAATGATATAAATAAAAATATAATTAGAAAATATTAAAATAACATTTCACTATTGTAAATTTATTGATGTTGTTTTTCTTTTAAATTTTCAATTTGGCGATCTGCACGCTTCATTCAAGGAAAAAACATCTAGTCTATCCTCAACTTTGAACCATTTGTCAATTTAATCATATTTCAAAGTTATTTTAATTTGCTCTTGCAACTTTTCAATTTGTGCCAATTCTATCCAAACGACAATGGGCATTAGATAAAACTGATGTGACGTTTTGATGTGGCATAAGAGCATCTGATATGGCAAAAAAGCGTCTTACGTGGCCGTCTCACTTGATTAATTTTATCCTCAACTTTTTGAGTTATGTCAAATCTATCCAGACGACAACCAAATTTTGAAATTTTTTAAAATTATGTTTATAATTGTTTAATTATGCATATGAAGACTATTTAGTTATAATTGAAAAATTAAAATTAATTGACTCAATTTAGTTTATATTGTTTAATTATGATAATAAATTATTTCTTTTAAAATAAAACAAAGTTAAAAATTAATTTGAATTTTAATATTGTAAATATTTATTAAGGATTAAATATAAAAATAAATAAATAATAAAGGAATCTTTAGTAATTAAAAAGAGAGAGAGAGAGAAGTCTCCCGCCATTTACAATGGCAAAATACCTTCTAGCCATTGAAAATGACAAGATGCCTATGTGACAGTCACTTTTGCTTTTTTCTTTTTTTTTTGGAAGAAATGAGAAAAAAAAGTTTGTCGTTTTTTATTTCACCATTTGAAAGTTGAATTTTTTTTTTACTAAATCATCACAAATTGAATATTTGTGTTAAAATAACCATAAGTTTAAAAGTAATTTATTTTTTACCTTAAAATGAAATAAATCTAGTAATAGCTCTTAATTTATCTAGGCATAACATATGTTTCTTGATATAATTTTTGATGTTTAAAGCGAACTTTAATTTTTTTTAATAGAAAAGTTATATGACATAAATATTGAGGGACTTCTCTATTTAAAAAAATCAGGTTATATATTTATATAACAAACTTTTTTTTTTTGTCATTTCTCCCAAAAAAAGAAAAAAGCAAAAAGTGGCTGTCACATAGGCATATTGCCATTTTCAATAATTGGAAAGCTATTTTGCTATTGTAAATGGGAGGCCTCTCTTTTTTTTTTTAATTACTAAAGATTCCTTTATTATTTATTTATTTATTTTTATATTTAATCCCTAAAAAATATTTACAATTTTAAAATTCAAATTAATTTTTAATTTTATTTTATTTTTAAAAGAAAATAATTTATTATCATAATTCAACACTAAAAACTAAATTGAGTCAATTAATTTTAATTTTTCAATTATAACTAAATAGTCTTTATATACATAAATAAACAATTATGAACATAATTTTAAAAAATCTCAAAATTTATTTGTCGTCTAGATAGATTTGATACAACTCGAAAAGTTGAGGATAAAATTGATCAAGTGAGATGGTCACATAAGACGTTTTTTTGCCATGTCAGATGCTCTTATACCATGTAGGAATGTCACCTCAGCTCTGCCTCATGCCTATTACTGTTTGGATAGAATTGGCACAAATAAGAAAGTTGAAGGAGCAAATTGAAATAACTTTGAAAATATGATTAAATTGATAAATTGTCCAAAGTTGATGATAGACCATATGCTTTTCCCTTCATTCAATGACTTTAATTAGTCGTAAATCGATTGTCTGGTCTTTAAATGAGTTTGATTACAAAAATGTCAACAAAATTTTCACGATGAAAAGATATCTAAAATCCATAAAGGAAGAATATCCCATAAAAGTAAAAATTCTATGAAGAAAAATTTAAAAATACCTGCTAAAAAATAAATGAACAAATAGATTAGAGATTTGTATTTATTTAATATAAAAAATAAAATAATAATCAGAGATCTGTATTTATTTAAGGGATCATTACCGAACTAAGAAATGATTGAAGATGGTCAAAAACCAAAATTTTTGAGGAAGAATAGAGAGATAAAAAAGAGAAAGAGATGGCTGCAAGCTCAACCAATAATAAATTTCATCACAAAATATATAATGATGATAGATAAATGAGTAATTGAATTCATAATAATACTATAATTCGATGATGCAATTTTATAATAACTATAATTAGTATAAAGAATTGTATAATTTAAAATGCATGAAATTACAAATATTGTTATTATTTTCAATAAAGTTTTAATATAATCACTTTATACAAATGATGAAAATCAAAATGACTCATAAAAAAGTGATTACTTTTTACACACTGATATAAAAGAAACTAAAAATAAACACAAATGACTAATTACATCATGAAATTTGTTGCTATCACACAATAACAAATTAAATATACCATGCTTGTGTGAGGAATGCTTCTATTTATGGTAGGGGTATAAGTGGGTCAAGATAACTAGTGAGTTATTCAGAATTGACTTAAGAAATACTTGAAATTGACTCAAAATTAGTTGAGTTAAGTTCGAGTTATTTGAGTAGCTTGATAAGCCGAGTTCAAATTTCAAATTAATTGACTCGAATTGGCACGAAAGTCTAATCGAATTTAGCCTTTAAATTTAAAAAATACATATTTTATGTGATAGATGAAGATTCAACCCATGACCTTATATGTATCATACTCATGCTTTAACTACTAAACCAACTTAATGTATTGATTATATCCATTGTGATGTGCTATAAAATTCTATTATACTTAATATAAATTTATAAATATTATTTATATATGCGCTTATATATTTATATTTGTAAATTAATTATTATTTTATTATATATATTGATTTTATAATTATACAACTATTCAAATTAATTTTGTAATTTTATATCAATATTAGCAGTCATATATGAAAATGCCTTTTAGGGGGGGGGGGGGGGTGAGTAAGGAAATTGAATAAAAATCAAAATTTAAAAATAAATAAGTAAGAATTAGAAGAATGTTGGGAAGGAATAATGATGAACATAAGAATTTAAGAAGTTCGAATTCAACAACAATCCTACTTCTCCACCTAACTTAACCCCAAGTTAGGATTTTCAATCACTACAATCTTATTCACAAGATTGAGATTACACAAGAGTTTTTAAGGCTCACGTACTCTTACAACCTTACAATCAAGAGTTTTCTAGGCTTACTCTAAAACTGAAACCCAAGTGTTTTAATGGCTAAATACTTAAACCAATTCTTTTAGAATAGAATCTCACTTTCCGTTTTTTCAAACCCAAAAAATAGAAGAATAAGAATATTTATTCTAACACTCACCAACTCTCACAAGAGTTATACAAAAATAGAAATTGCTTAAAAGAGAATTTGAAACTCAATTGAATGCTTGAGAGAGAATTTGAATAATCAAGCATCTTAAACTTTCAATTGAACTCTAGGGGTTTTTTATATTGATAAACAACTCAGATTATAGCTGTTAGAGAAATGAAACATGTCTCTAACGTCTCCAAAAATCAAATTGACTTAATTTGACTTTTGTGTTGTGAGATTGCTGCTCATGGTCATGATTGTAGGCTCACGATTGTGACTTACAAAAAAAAATAGTCGTTAAATTCAAATATATTCATTGAGATTGAAAGCTCCTATGCTCATGAGTTGCTCATGGTCATGATGACATACCATGAGCGGCTCAGACTTTGAAGCAAACTGAGATGCCTGAAGATCATGAGTTAAGGGGGGTTGTGATAGAAGATCGTGACATCATCACGAGCACCTCACGGTTGTGAGCACAGACCGTGAGGGGCTCAGATTTATGTTATCAGTTAAGCCCTGTTTGAAGATTGGCTCGTGACCATTAGTCACGATTAGGACATGAGCTCGTAATTGCAGCATTTTAACTTGTTTTTGCATATGTTTATAGCTCTTACTTTGACTTATTTTTGCATATAGTTGCAGCTCTTACTTTTATCAAATAAGTTGAGACATTAAGTACTTAAGTAGAGCTTTATTGAACTTAATTCACACTTAATAAACAATGTTAGTTCAATTAAATTATTTGTCAAAGATCAAAATACAAAGATTTAATTAACCATTTAAGGTCAAAAATCTCCCTTTTTTTATTTTGACAAATCATTTAGGTGTGTGCATAATTAATAAAATGTAAAAAAGAAAAGTATATAGAAAGCTCCCCCTTTGTTCATGCAGGGATTTAAAAATCTCCCCCTTAATATGTGCATACATATAAACAAGTGTAAAACTTAAACGAGCTTTATAAACACACATATTTTAGAATTTCTCCCCCTTTGGCAAAGATCAAAAAGAATAAAAGTGAAATGAGAGTTAAATAAAAGGAAATTTTCATTAATATAAATAACGGATGTGAGCCATACATTAAACACAATTAAGACATAACATAGAAAGATACCACACATAAATTACTAAGATAGCAAAAAAGATCATAAACATAAAGCTAAAAACATAGAAAGTAAATAGGATAGCTAAGGAGCAATGTCATGATCATCTCCTTGAGGTGGCATTTGAGGAGGAGGCCAAGTGCAATTAAGGTTGTGGAAGGCATAGAGTTGATGGATATCATATTCTACATGATCCATTCTCCTTTCAAAATGATCAAATCGAGTGTCAACTTGATCAAAGTGCTTGTTGAGATTGGATTCAATAATAGAAAGCCTATAAAAAAAGCTACCAACCCATTTGGGTTCTCCTTCCATGCTTTGAGATGTAGATGCTCTTGCCCTCTTCCTTTGAATGATGGATGGTTGAGAAGTATCTTGGGTTTGAGAAAGGTCTTGCTCTTCTCTAAGATCAACATTTTCAAGAGCAAAATTGCTTATATGCTTAATATCTTTCATGTCTTGATCATGTTCTTCTTCCTTAGCTTCCTCATTCTTCCACACATAAATATAATTCACTTTCTTGAATTGATTAGAATTCTTAAAGAATTTTTCATCAAGAAGTGAATGGGGTATGGAATCAAAATGATCAAGAGAAATACCAAAACATTGTGCAATTTTTATCACAATGCCATCAATACAAATGGAGCCACTTACACCATCACTCATCAACCATAATCACCATTGCAACCAATGTCCCAGAGCAACTTCTTCATTGTTGAGAATGCATTTGAGTAAATAGAGGTTATCAAAGGAAATCGCTTCATTACTCATTTCTCTAGCATTGAAAGAGTAAGTAATGAATCGATGGATGTACCATAATGGTTTAGAAGAAAAAAAGGATAATTTAGTATGATTGGCTTGAAAAGGAGAAGAGTTAGGTTGGCAATTTTGGACCCAAAAAGAAGTAGGGGACCAAAGAGTGTTAGGACTTTCTATTCCTTCACTTTTGAATCCAAAGTGTTGATAAACTTCCTCTTTGATGAGAAAACAACTTCTTCCCCCAAGTTTGAATCTCATACTATAGTAGGGGTTGTTTTCATTGATGTTAGTTGTTCTAAGGCAAAAGGTTGAAAGAAATTCAATAACAAGTTGAGGAATGGTGATGAAAGGAGTGAAAGCAAAGATGTACATACCAAATTATTCAAGTAAGGTCTTCACATATTCGAAGCAACCAAGAGATTCAAGACCTACTTAAGACATGTACCTTGAAGGAATGATTTTCCTTTTGGCAAATTTGGGTGCTCTTTCTTTGATTTTGGAATTAGAGTAAGAGAGAGGAGGATTTTTCTTTGGTTGATCTTTCTTCTTTCTTTTTCCTTGAGAGGATGAGGGGCTTGAGAGGAAGTTTTCTTCTTTGGAGCCATGAAAGCAAAAGAAATTGAGTTGAGAGAAGAAAGAAGTGGACTAAGAAAATGTAGAGTAGATTGCAAAAAAGAGAAATATGGGAGAGATGAGTGAAAGAGAGGTTTAAATAGAGAAGAGAGAAGATTCTAGATTAGGGTTAGGTGTAATAAAACCCTAAAAATAAGTCTAGAAACGTTTAGAAATTGAATAGAAGAGAGAAGGGACAGAAAAATATGAAAATATGTGACTCTTCACTTGATAGACTGCTGCTCATGAGTAGGTCATGATCGTGACTGATGATCGTGAGGGGTTCTGTTAGCTAGTGAATTGTCATGTCACGTGCTGTTGCAGTCTGCAACGACTCATGACCCAATGACCATAAGGGCTCTTGAACTTTACCAAGTTTCAAATAAGTCCTTATTTTTGGACGGTTATGACCCTATGAACTTAAAACACACCAAAAGAATTCAAATTGAAATAATAACAAGTTCCGAAACAAAAATGACACTTAATGGAACTTTGAATAAGCATCAATGACAAGACAAGAAATTAAAAATAAATTCAAATAATTTGAATGAATTTGAAAATTAAAATAATAATTAATATGACCATTAAATGCTTATTAAAAAGATAATTAAAAGACATCTTAATACTAAAATAAAAGATACCAAATTAATAAAAAACTATTTAAAGAAGAATAATATTATTTAGGAAAGAGAGTTAAAAAAATTCCCTTTAGATATATATACAAACCAAGAAAAGATAAAAATAATTTTTCTTTAATACATTGTGCCCTTTTAAATTAGTGAACAGAAAAATTTTAAAAAAATTGAACTTGATAAATATGTTAATTAAAAAATTGCTTTTTTGAAAATTTCAAAATAGTCTTTGCAATTTAGAAATGTGCAAAGATACCCCTATTTGTAAAAATAATTTTTTTAAAATAATGCAAATGGTAACAATACAATATTTTAAAATAATTTTTAACAAAAATTAATTTTTTTCAAATTATATATATTTTTATTTCTCCTTAACTTTGAAATGATAAGAAATATAAATTTATAAATTATTCACCTTGACTATCACATGATCATGTAGAGCTTGGTTCTAAAGGAAACAAAAGATCAAGAACTGAAACAATGAAAGCAAGGATAGATAAAATCTAAGAAAGTATGTCCATCTAGCCAAAGTATCACATATATACACATATAAAACAAAGTAAGCAAAACAAGGCCTTTTGCATGGAGAAAAATATGATAACATGATCATTAATAGACACAAAACTACCTGCATTTACAATGCATGCTATAATGCATCACAAAAATAGTACATATAAATCATGTGGCACTTACCATATTATGAACAAATCATAATTTAAAGATATGATACCAAAAACATACCAAACATAAACAAAAGATCAAGATTTTAAAAAAAATTAAAAATTTATGCATAACACATTTGGCAAGTACAATAATCAATTCAAGAATATGCATTCAAGACATACAAGAACCATCAATCATGCCTAGTTCATGCTTAATGAAATTCAATCTTTCTTCATTGAGAGGTTTGGTGAAGATATCTACAAGTTGATTATTTGTATTAACAAATTCAAGTGAAATATTACCATTTGAACATAATCATGCAATAAATGATGTCTAATATCTATACGTTTGGTTCTAGAATGCTGAATGGGATTTTTTGCTAAGGTTTATAGCACTTGTGTTATCACATTTGACTGGAATTTGATCAATGTGAATACCATAGTCCATTAATTGCTATTTTTGCCATAAAACTTGTGAACAATAAAGACTAGCAGCAACATATTCAGGTTCCACTTGGACAAACCAACTGAAATTTATTTTTTGCTGAACCAAGAAACCAAACATTGTCCTAAGACTTGAAAAGTTCAAGAAGTGCTTTTTTTATCTAATAAACTATCGGCAAAGTTGGCATCTGAATAACTAATCAAGTTAAAGGATGAAATCCTAGGATACTAAAGTCCTAAATGCAAACTTCCACTTAGATATTTGAAAAATCTTTTGATTGCATTCAAGTGAGCATCTATAGGACTAGATTGAAAATGAGCACATAAGCAAGTAGCAAACATGATATCGGGTCTACTAGCAGTTAAATAAAGAAGGGATCCGATCATACCTCTAAATCGCTTTTTATCAACCGGTTTTCCATTCTCATCCTTGTTGAGTTTGGTTGTGGTACTATTGGAGATTTGCTTGATTTGACTCCATCCATACCAAACTTCTTAAGAATGTCTCGAGCATACTTGGTTTGATTGATGAAAATCCCATATTTGCATTACTTGATTTATAATCCGAGGAAGAATTTGAGTTCACCCATCATACTCATCTCAAATTCTCCTTGCATTAACTTAGAGAATTCCTCACACAAGCAATGGTTAATAGCACCAAAAATAATATCATCAATATAAATTTAAACAATTAACAAATCATGTTTGGATTTCTTTATGAAAAGAGTTGTATCAACTTTTCCTTTAGAGAAACATTTCTCTAATAAAAAGTTACTCAATCTTTCATACCAAGCTTTAGGAGCTTGTTTCAATACATTTAATGCTTTCAAAAGTTTAAATACATGATTTGGAAAATAAAAACTTTCAAAACTTGGAGGTTGTTCAATATACACCTCCTCTTCAATGAAACCATTTAAGAATGCACTTTTAACATCTATTTGATAAAGTTTAAAATCCATATATGATGTAAATTCAAGTAGCATTCTAATAGCTTCTAACCTTACAACGGGGTCAAAGGTTTTATTATAATCAATGCCTTCTTCTTGATTATAACTTTTAGCTACTAGCCTTGCTTTATTCCTAGTTATGACACTTTGTTCATTCATCTTATTTCTAAACACCCATTTGGCGCCTATAATAGGATGATGTTTTGGTCTAGGAACTAAAGTCCAAACTTTATTTCTCTCAAATTGATTTAATTCTTCTTGTATAGCAAGGAGACCCAAAATTCATCATTCAAAGCATCATCAATAATTTTTGGGTTCAATTTGAGAAATGAAGGCTAAATTAACAATAGTCTTAAGTTAAGATCTAGTCGTTACCCCTTTTGTAGTGTTACCTATAATGAGGTATTGAAGATGAGCTTTCTTGAATTGCCAATCCTTTGGAAGCTCATCCTTTAAGGTAGGTTCTGATGTTTCCTCATCTTCCTCCTTTCTAGGATCTTCAAGTTCCAAAGATTTGTTATTGTGTTCTTCTTGATTTTTCTCTTCCACAAGATCACCTACATTATCATCAACACTAAAGACATCCTTTATAGGATCAAGTGAGTTTGATTCATAAAAAATAACATGCATAGATTCTTGAATGACTAGAGTTCTTTTATTAAACACTCTATATGTTTTGTTAAAGGTGGAATAGCCTAGGAAAATTCCTTCATCGGCTTTAGAGTCAAATTTCCTAAGGTTATCTTTGGTGTTTAATATAAAGCACTTGCATCCAAATACTCTTAAATATAAGATTTTGGGTTATTGTTTTAAAGCTCATAAGAAGTTTTATTTAAAATTGGTCTTTTGAAAACTATATTTAAAATGTAGTAAGATGTGTTAACAACTTCCGCCCAAAAGTATAATGGCAAATTATACTCATGAAGCATTGTTCTTCTAGCCATTTCCATAAGAGTTTGATTTTTTCTTTCAACTAATCCATTTTCTTGAGGAGTTCTAGGAGAAGAAAAAGTATGTGAAATACCATTTTCACTACAAAAGGTTTTAAAAAACTCATTTTCAAATTTGATTCCATGATCACTCTTAATAGAAGTAATACAAAAACCTTTTTCTTTTTGAACTCTTTTCGCAAAATTTTCAAATGCATTAAAAGCATCATTCTTATGAGCAAGAAAATACACCTAAGTGAATCTAGAGTAGTCATTAACTAATACATATGGATAGTGCGTTTCACCAAGACTAGCAGCTCTAGTTGGACTAAAGAAATCCATATGTATAAGTTTAAGTGGTCTAGAAGGTGACATAACATTTTTGAGCTTAAATGAGGACTTTGATTGTTTTCCCTTTAACAAGCATCACAAGGTTTATCCTTAGTGAATTCAAGTTTTGGTAAACCAATCACAAGATCATGCTTATAAAGATCATTTAATAGCTCAAAATGTGCATGTCCTAACCTTATATGCCATGTCCATGTGCCATGGGAAATAGACATTAAGCATTTAATATCTTTGTTGTCAATTTTATTCAAATCGATAATATCGACATTATCCACTCTTTCTCCACTAAAAATTACTTTGTCTTCATCAAGACTACTAACAAAGCAATTTTTGGGATAAAAAGTGATTTTATTTCCCATATCACATAATTGACTTATACTAAGTAAATTATATTTAAGACCATTAATAAACAATACATGATGTATAGATAAGGATTGAGGATTACCAATTTCTCAAATACTAATAATCTTTCCTTTTGCATTGTCCCTGAAGGTAACATATCCTTCATCCTTAGCATCAAGCTTGTTGAATTGCTCTTTGTCTCCGGTCATGTGTCTTAAACATCCACTATCAAAATACCATTTACTTTTTGTTCTTATGGACTTCAAGCACACCTACACATCACAATCTACACATTCTTTTGAACCCAAACCTTTCTTGGTCTAGGTTGGTTAGTCTCAAGATAATAGGAAGCAAGTTTAAGTGCAATCTTCTATAAAAGCACACATTGATTGAGTGACCTTTGGTCATGCAATAAAAACACTCAACATTGGCAAATATATTTCTCTTAGGATGATAAGCTTTCCTAGTGTGTGAAACATGTCTTATGTGTTGTGGTGGTAAATGCTTTCTATAACTCTTTTGAGTCATAGTGTAAGACATACATTGAAAATGATAATTTGTATTTTGATAGGTTTGTGCAACATGTTTATATGCATTGTGGTGTGCAACATGCCTATTATAATTGTGTCGAGTGTATAAATAAGCATGTTTGGGTTATGGTGCTCTAGTTTGAGCCATACCTCTTTGTGTCACTGGAGGCTGAGTCTTATTAGACTTTCCCTTATTATTTGACATATGAGATCTCTTAGATTTAAAGGCTAGAGTCTCATTTTTGGAGGTAGAAGCCGTCGAATTTTTTGCTTTAACAAAATTGATATGTAATGATGATGAGGAAGCCATTCCATTTGTATATCCAATTCCATGAATGTCTCCATGGAGTTTTTAAGAGTCAATAATATTATTCAAGGTTTCTTTTCCCTTCATGAGTTTAGAAATGAAATTCTTTAACTCTAAGACCTCCTTAGAAATCTTTTGATTTTCATCATTAGCTTTCTTAAGTTGGTCTTCCAAAGAACTTGAACATTCCAAATCACTTGCAAGTTTTTCATTTGATTTAACAAGATTAGAAAAATCATTTTTCACGTTCTCAAATTCCTTGGATAAGCTAGTAAACTTGTATTTATAAAGCTTTTTCTTAGAAAGTAAGCTTGTATATTTTTGCAAAAGTTTACTTGCTATAGAACTTTAATCATCATCATCATCATCATCATCATCATATTCATAATAATCATCATAAGAAGAATTAGAAATAGAAGGTACCTCATTTTCGTCCTTAAGAGCCATTAAGCAAAGATTGGCTACTTCTTGTTATTTCTCTTCCTTTTCGGATTCAAAGGAGTCATCCTAAGTAGCTTTGAAAGCCTTTCTTTTCTCTTTTACTCCTTTGTTCTTGATTTTGAGTTTGGGGCACTCACTTCCAATGTGTCCCGATTTCTTGCATTCATAGTAAGTAACATATTTGGTTTTCTTCTTACCTTCTTCTTCAAACTTCTTGTTGAAGTCTCTTGTTCTTGATGAATTTTTCTTTCTCAAGAACTTTTTGAAAGTTCTAGTGATCATGGAAATTCCATCATCTTCATCACTAGAACCTTTAATAATTTCTTCTTCACTTTCTTCTTGTGAAGCCTTTAATGCTATGCTCTTTTTGTTTTCTTCCTTCTCTACTTGCTCTTCACCTCTTTGCTTTATTGTAAGCTCATAGGTAAGAAGCTTTGCAATAAGCACATTAGTTGAAAAAGTAGCAAGATCTTGAGCTTCCTCAATTAAAGTAACTCGAGATTCCCAATCCTTTTTAGGTAGGATTCTCAGAATCTTATTGTTTACTTCTTCCTTTGTAAAATGTTTGCCAAGTTTCTTGACGGTGGTGACAAGAGCATTGAGGTGATTTGTCATTTCGGTGATTGATTCTTGAGGCTTCATCTTGAAGAGTTTATACTCATACATGTGGAGTTGAACCTTCTTGCTTCTTACTTGAATATTTTCTTTCTAATGATTTTCCAAGGTTTCCTATATTTTCTTGGCCGAAGTGTAATATTATGTTAAAGCTTGCCTCCTTATTCTCTTGACATGGAGGAGACTAGAGTAATCACAACATTTTTATTTTTTTTGATTCGCTTCTTATTGAATGGCGTTCTAATTATCTCTATTAATTTTAGTTTCCACACCATTAATTGTAGCTTTGGGTGGTTCCCAACCTTTTTGAATAATGTCCTAAAGTTTGATAGAATCACAGTCTAGATAAAGCTCCATTGTGAACTTCCAATAAGGATAATCACTTCCATCAAAGAAATGTTCAAGAGAAGAAATGTTTTGTGTTTCACTTCCCATGATCTTGTATTCTAGCAATGAAGTACCTAAAGTTCAATCTATGATACCGAATGAAAATGCCCTAGAGGGGAGGGGGGGGGGGGGGGGGTGGGGTGAAAAGGGCTATCAAACACAAATCAAATGCTTAAACAAAAATAAGCAAAAAATGAAAGAATGTTCAGAAGGAAGAATGATGACATAAGAATTTAAGGAGCTAGGACTCTCAACAATCCTACATCTCCACCTAACTTATCCCCAAGTTAGGATTTTCAATCACCTATAATCTTATTCACAAGATTGAGATTACATAAGAGTTTAAGGCTCACTCTTACAACCTTACAATCAAGAGTTTTCTAGGCTTACTCTAAAACCAAAACCCAAATGTTTTAATAGCTAAACACTTAAACCAATTCCTTTAGAGTAGAATCTCACTTCCCGTTTTCTTAAACTCAAAAAATAAAAGAACAAAAATATCTATTCTAACACTTACCAACTCTTTCAAGAGTTATACAAAAATAGGAATTGTTTTAAAAAAGAATTTGAGGACTCAATTGAATGCCTAAGAGAGAATTTGAACTATCAAGTGTCTTAAACCTTCAATTGTATTTTAAGAGGAGTTTATATAGATAAACAACTCAGATTATAGCTGTTAGAGAAAAAAAAATGTCTCTAACGTCTCCAAAAATCAAATTGATTTAATTTGACTTTTATGTTTTTAGATGGCTGCTCACGATCATGACTTACAAAAAAATAGCCATTAAATTCAAATATATACGTTAAGCTTGTAAGGAGTCTTGGTTATGAGTAGCTCATAGTCGTGATGACAGACCGTGAGCGGCTCAGATTCTAAAGAGAGCTGAGACGCCTGTTTATCACGAATCAGAGAAGATTCTGACCGTGGATCGTGACTTAATCACGAGCACCTCACGATCGTGATTCCAGACCGTGAGGGGCTCAGAATATTTTCACTAAATGAGCCCTGTTGATCCTTGGCTCGTGATGGTTTGTCACGACCGGGATAGTAGCTCATAACTATAACAAATTCACTTATTTTTGCATATATTTGAAGCTCTCACTTCCATCAAATGCTTTAAGCTTTTAGGCAATTGAATAGAGCTTGATTTGACCTAATACACTTAGTAAACAATATTAGTTCAATTAAATTATTTGTCAAAGATCAAAATATAAAGATTGAATAAACCATTTAAAATCAACAAATTCTATAACTCAAGACCTAAATATAATTAATTAATTAATTATACAGTTATAGAATAAGAAGAAGTTGAGATTGAATGCGAACGTGATTGAGGCAGATGAATTATTATAAAAAAGAACTGCTACAGCAGATGGGGAAATCATCTTCTACAGCAACAACGACATCAATCATCTAAAAATCAAAACAACACTTCAACAACAACTACAATCTTCATACTTTTTATGTTTTCAGTGCTTTGTTTATGTTTTTCTTTAGCGAAACCAATTTCCTACTTGTTTACGATAGATCTCTATAACATTTTAAGTTCTCCAAATTTTTTTAGCATAATTATAGTAGTTTCTTCCTATTATTCTTTCATTTGTAAATATTTTTATATTTCTTCCTATAATAATTATATATGCACACTAGTATGAATAGGCATTCTCGTATAATATTTAATACACAATTACACACATAATAATAAATTAAATTTAATAATGTGTTGTGTCCATGGTGGATATCTGCTATTATACAAACCCACGTAATTTTTTTTTCTTTTTTATTCTTCGAGACTGATTTTTGTAATACATTAACTGTTAAGCATGACTATTTTATTTAAAAATTAATTAATTTTAAACATGTTATTTTATCAGTTTTTTTTTTTCCAGATTTTCTTACAAGACCTAATTCTTGCTTTTATGATATGCAGATCCAATAAAATAATGTTTGTACCAAATTATTTTAAACAATTTTTTCTTCAATTGATTAAATATAAAACCATATAAGTGAAGTGGACGTAACAAATGAATCGAATGACAAGGAAGTGCTCATCTTTTTCACGTCTACCATTGACAATTTTTGTTGTTGTTGTTTGTTGTTTGTCTCCTTTGATGCTTGTAAACAAGTTTTTAAACAAGCATAGGGAGACAAGTAAATATCTCAACATCTATTTATGTATTATTATATTTTATACAATTATATATCATTATTTTTATTTTTATTTTGTAAAATTAAAAAATTAAGTAAATTATACTTAATAACGAAATATTTTTTTGTTTGAACCATTAGTATTTAGAATGTATTGAACTCTAACTAATTTAATGTGACTAATTTATCATAGACATCACTTAAGTGAAAACAACCTATACTAGCTGTTCCTAAAAGTTATTAGTAGAAAATTTTCCTTCTAACTTAAATTATTAATGTATAAAACTCACTAAATTTTAACTAATTCAATTAGATTATGATAAAATTAAAAAGATAAATAGTTCTCTCAATAATAAATTTAACTCGGGTAAATAAATATTTTTTGTTAATTAATTTTGTAAATTATAGTAGAAAAGGTTATCTAATTATTTGTAAAAAAAAAAAAAAGACACTGACTGCCAAGAAAAAAAATAAAATTAGCTGTCAGTGTCATCTATTAGACATCCAATTTCCCCTTCCCATCAATGCAGTTGTCTACTTTGTCATAATTAGGTAAAAACCATCACAATTATTAAAAAAAAAAAATTGGTCTCATTGAATGATAGTTTATTAATTAATCAAGGTTATTATTTTATAATAAACATGAGGTTATGCTTGCACCAACTGTAAAAATGGAATTAGTGGTAGAATTGAGATGGACTAGGAATGTAATACAGGCCAAGAAACTTATTAGTAATAGCTACAAAAAATATAAATAAATGGTTGATATTTTATTTTAATAGTAAATCATGTGATCCATGAGAAAGATCTAATAATAATTAATTAATTAATTTTTAATTAAATCAAAGTTCAATCAGACTTGAGTTAGTGATTTTTCTGTATTTTTTTAATTAAATTAGGCAAAATGACCTCATGATTCTCTATTATAAGTAATAGTCGCCGTAGGTTGTGATGGCGAAAGGGTGGATCCAAAGAACCCATTGCCATTAGTGGCCTATGGAAAGTCACTTAGGTGCAAACACAATGGTCCTTCCAAATATTTCGCTATCAGAAGGCCAATTTAGAGCTATTTAGCTTGTCACTTGCATGCGGAGAGCTTGACACAAGCATGAGAGATTCACAAATTGGTGACTTGTGCTTGACTATGTTTATGCCAATGGCAGCCTTGCCCAAAACAAATCACCAACTCAAAATTTTTTTTTTAACATTGTGCAATTGTTAGGAAGTAGTTATTATTAGGGAGAGGAATTATGTTAGATCTGAGTAGATCACGCAGTTATCAATTGATGAAATTCAGTTAGCAGGGGCTCATCAGTGGAATTTAAAGGATTAAAATTCTTGAGTATGGAGGTACGAAACCTCCCACTTCGTGTGGCCAAAGACCACACTAATCCATCCACACCGCGGGTATCACCAACTCAATTTTAAGATTTGGTATTATGTGCCCAAAATTTGAGTAATTTAGTAGTTAACTCCATTTAAGATATTATTAGATTAAAAGTCCGGTTGTTTCCTTCACTCTTCTCCATTAAAAAAAAAAAAGATTAGGTGTTTTGTGCGGGTAAAATTTATACTAATGTATAACAATAATGGTTGAAATTAACTAATAAAAATTATTTTTGTTCAAACAACTTTTTAAATTTAAGTCATGATATATATATAATCATGTTAAATTAATTATTATGAGACTTTTACCATCTTTATGGTCATATTTAGTTCAATTTACTCAAATCAAATTAAATTAATTAAAATTCAGTAGACTTGATACTAGTGATGAAAAAAAAAAACTAAACTCACTAGTGATTAAAGAAACTAAACTTACTTTTTCCGTTAAATTCTTTGGAATTATATTTAAAATCTAAAAATTATTATTTCCTTTAAGGATAATTTGCACTTACAGTAACCAAATTTTCACTAGATCCCATTATAATACCTAACATTCATTAGGTTACTTAATATTTTATAACTTTAATTTTAGTTTCACAAAAGTACCTAAATCATTTTTCAGCCGATGATAATGACACGGAGTTTATATGGTTTCATAAAAAAAAAAAAATTCACCTAGCAAGACATGTGGTACCACATCAACACCACATGTCTGACTTATTTTTCTTTTTTATTTTAAAAATTAAATTTATTTATTTATTCTTTTTTTTTTTTCAAATTTTCAAAGCAACCAAATACCCTAATTAAAAAAAATTTAGATTTTTTCCACCCTTACAACCATTCACCTCCCTCTCACTCGCCACTGTTGAGGACAAGGAAGTCTGATATAGATCAAGGCTTCTAGGAAGTGAAAGTCACAAGCACTACTCTGTACAGCCAGCTCTAACCAAAAATTAAAAAAAAAAAAACCACCCTCCAATCTTCACTCAACCATTAATGACATGGTCATCAATAGACCAAGAAGAACAACAAGAAGCAATTAACGTTGAAACCTAAAATCCCAATCTCTTCCAAAAATTAGTTTTCAATTGAAAGAAGTCTTTTATCTAACCTAAACAAAAATAAACTAGCTAAATAGTCAAAAAGAAAATTATAATTTTCTTACAATCTCGAATCAAAAGCAAATTCAATTTTCAATAATCAAAAATAGAATTAATGGAGTTAAATTGATGAACATGAAGCTAAAAATTTGATGAAATCGCAAGAGACGGAGCTATATGAAAGAGGCATAACTGCAAGCGATTTTGATTTGAGGATGGACGCCGTGGCAATAGCAGTGTAGTAGAGACTTAGACCTCTTTGATTGAAACTATATGATAGTTGTTGTTAGTTTTCAATTGCTTTATATATATATATATATATATGGGATAAAGATTCAATTTGCGCCCTAGGTTTGTGTCCTAATCCCATATTGGCACCTCTATTTTTCTTTTTGCCCAATTGAAACTTCTGATTTGAAAAGTGGAGCATATTTGAACTTTACTAATTACAATCAAATCCTATAACTTTTTTTTAGTACATTGAATCCTATCAACTAATAAAAAATTAATTTTAACGGATACTAACAAATTAAATTGATAATTTTTTTAGAAATATATATAGAACCTAATTATTAAATTCTAAAAGTTTTCAACCTATAAAATAATTTTTTTACATTTTTCTTAAATTGTTAAAAAAATTTCTTATTAAGTGATATAAATTTCAAAAAATGACCAAATTTATTTGTTAACGTAAATATCAAGTTGATTACTGACCTAAAATTTAATTTTAATGGTTAATTAAAAATTTTAAGATTTTATTCATTAAGTTAAATTTTTAAATTAACACAATATTTTTTAAACCTATACAATAATTGATAAATTAAATTTTTTTGTTCAACTATTAAAATTAAATTGTATGTCAATTATCAATTCATTATTTATATTAACGAATAAATTTGGTCATTTTTTTGAAATTTATATCACTTAATTTTAAAATATTTAAAAATTTAAGAAATTTTTTTAAAAATTTAAGAAAAATGTAACAAAATTATATTGTAGGTTGAAAAACTTTTAAAATTTAATAATTAAGTTCTATATATATTTCTAAAAAATTATCAATTTAATTTGTTAGTATCCTTTAAAATTAGTTTTTATTAGTTTATAGGACTTATTTGTACTAAAAAAAAGTTGTAGAATTTGATTATAATCAGTAAAGTTCCAATATGCTTCACTTGTCAAATTAGAAGTTCCAATTGGGCAACAAGAAAAATATAAGTGCCAATATGAGATTAAAGCACAAATCTGGGGTGCAAATTGGACCTTTGTCATATATATATATATATATCATTTTTGTTATTGGTTGCTCAATTCTTGAGAGTTTGAGGACGCTGCTTCAATTTTTTAAAAATAATTATTTTTTTTGGGTTTTATAGAGTAAGAATTGAGGAAGGAAAAGAAAGTAGAGAAGAAGTAAATTTAATTTTTAAAATAAAATAATGAGTTGACACAGACCATTGATATAGTGCCACATATCCTACAATGCGGAACTTAAAATAAAAATTTATCATGTATGCTGCTATGTGAGCTCCATGTCATCATTGTCGGTTAAAAAATGACTTTAAATACTTTTGTGAAACTGAAATTAAAGGTCTGCGTGTATTAAATGACCAAATGAATGTTGTGCATTACAATAAAGATCTAATGAAAAATTTGGATAGGCGAAAGTTTAGACACAAATAGCAAAAGATAGCCTTGGTTGTCTTCCACTGTTCATCCGTCATTTCCATTTGTCTTTATTGGTATGGCAAAAATAGCCATCTAAATACCGAGATTTTTTAGTTTATATATGTACTTTCTTCATGCTCTTGGCTTTTGATTTGGGTTTATTTTGCTCCTTTTATGTCTACATTATCTTTTATGTGTATGATGTTTATATGCTTTTATGTGTATGATGTTTATCTGCGGCTGCAAAAGAAGAGCTGTAATTTTGATGGTCCTTATTAAGAATTTCTCTCGGCTTATGACATGCTACTACTAGTGATCTGTTTCAAAATTGTTAAGGCTGGAGATCTCACAAATTCTTGATTGATGCTTTTAGTTATCAATAGTCAAGCTTCCACATATCTCTGTTTGAAGATCCTGGCTATCCCTAGCAGGGTCACTTAAAACACATATCCTCTTCAGTGCTTTATAGAATTTACTTGTCTGTTCTCTAACTTTAACAACATTCTCAAATCCGTTGTTGGATTAATGAGTTTTCAGAAACTCATTGTTGAACTTTTTTTCTATCAATTGCACAATGTGAAGTGGCCTGCATATTAATGGGCTGTTTGGTGTTTGTTTGTATTTAGGCCTTTATTATACTTTCTTATTTTATCTAATGAAGTTTCTTTATGTAGTTAAAAAAAAAAAAAATTTGAATATTGTCAAATGTACGTAAGTTGCTCTCTCTCAATGATATAAATTTTGAATGGCCCTTTTTTCAAGGCTGGACTTGGTAGATAAGCCCATTATAAAGTTTTACTTTTTTTTCTTTCATTTTTCTTCTATGTACATCGAGTTATTAAGTCTTAAACATAAATTCTAAAAATCTTTTAAAATAAATAATGTAAGAAATTTATTTAAATTTATAATAAAATTTATACTTAAGTCATTAATTAAAAATTAATAAAATTAAAAGATAAGTATAATTTTGATTCTTATAATTTTATTTTTTGACAAAATTGGTATTGTCATTTTTTTAACTTTTTAAGTACTATCTATTTTATATTTTAGTATCATTCTAATAAATATTATTTAAAATAAATATTTTAATGTAAAATATAATATGCATTCTCGATGCTAAGATCCTATAATGAGTAATAAATTAATCAATAAACTATAATAAATTTATAAAAAATCAAATTTAAATATATTTTTAATTTAATTATAAAAAAATAATTTTTAAAATAAATGTAAAACATTTTTAAAAATAATATTATCATAAATTATATATAAAATAAATTTATTATTAAAAAATTTAATATTATATTAATTTTTCTCATAAAATAATGATAGTATTAGTTAGAAGGATATTAAAATGTTAAAAAATATGAAACATATAAAAAATTACAGAACTAATTTAAAAAAAATAAAACTACATAATCAAAATTATACTTATTTCAAAAATTAAAATAAAAAATTAATTTATATAATTAAAATTTTGATATTCACATAAAAGTAAAGTACATAATTAATTTACAAGGTCTAAATCCAATTAAAATTTACTTTCAATTAATTACACGGTCTAAATTCAATTAAGTTATTCAATTGAGCGAATAATAATGCATAAGCAGTAATTTTTTTTATGAAAAAAAAGATTTACGTTCACTAATTTTTTTTTTTTTATGGAACTTTCACTAATTTTAATCCACCAACTGAGAAAGTGTTGTTAGTGTTAGAAAACAAGCCTGAGCTTTCTCCAGAATCATAAAATTGCCGCCGTCAAATCCACCACCTTGAGACACGTTTCATTCAGTAACCATTGTACGTGTCATTCTGCAATAGTGCACGTCCAGGGTGTGCACATCAACATGCGGCGCAAATTTAAGATTAAATTAGTTTCCACTTTGGTTTCTATGTTATCTCGGTTTACTTCTCACGCGCAGCTCACAACGTTTCCTGTAAAGGTACACGATCGCAAATGACTGTTCTCCAATTTTCTCTTTAATTTTCTCGAGAAAGTGACAGAAAATGATGTGGGTAACTTTGATGATTCTTTAGATGATTCATTTGGTTTATGTTGCAAAACTAGAGATGGGTATTTGTTATTTGTTGATCGGTAGAAGCGGGTATGTTAGATTTTTTGTAATAAAAGTTATTGCCTTTTTTTTTGCTTCATTGAATTTTTGAGGTAATAATTTGATGAGGTCTTGTTGTGCAGTTATGGAAATATTGATATCAAATAATCAATCAATGCAAAAAGATGTGAACTTTTTTTTTTTTGGAATTTTTTTTGAAAATGATCTATATAATGCAGAGTAGAGTTTCATGTATAGAGTGTTGATTAGTTAATTTGATGACTGCTATTTATGGACCAATTCGATATTGAACAATTTATCATTAAATTCTGAAATAATTTGGTGCGGATTTGATAGGAAAATATAAGTTTAATATATCTTTATGAGTCCAACCAATATATATATATATCTTTATGAGCTGTTTCTGTGTGTACTGGGTAAGTTACTGTTATGGATGAAATGTTTTAGCACTTGCAAGTTTACATGTATAATTTACAAGATTTTTAAGATGTGTTGTTGAATTCAAAATTTTTTTGATGGATTCCATCTGTATGGCATTGGAGTGGTATGACTTCTGATTGAGATCTGGTTATGGTTTTGGACTAGGCAAGTATTATCTAGTTGTTTTCTCTTTGCCTTTTGACATGGTTTATTCAATGGACAAAGTGGTTCTGATGAGCAATTAACAAATACAAATCTAAACCTAGATTATTCAAAAGTCAAAAAGAGTAACACTGTTTTAGAGGTTTTAGAAGATTTTGAGCAAGTGGTATTCTGGGGTCATATGTGATGGAGTTGCAAGGTTTTTGGTATATAATTGGCAAGGATTGTTGTCTGAAGGCTGTAATATACATTACAACCAATTTTATTTTCCAATCTTGATAACAATTTAGCTGGCAGTAGATTTGGTTTTCATTTGACTGTATGGTTATTGAAGAATTGCAATTTTGTTAGCCGGTTCTGATTTTCAACACTTAAGCATTTTTCATATAGAAACTTGATACTTATCTAGTAATGTCAGGGATTACTGCCCTGCAATAATAGAACAATGTTTTAAGTTCAAGTACATAATGGAACTGGTGATCCTGTTTTGTTTGATTTGCTTTTAATTTTTGTGCTTGCCTGTACTGACATACACTGCTATATCTAAAGTAGTAACTTTTTGAGAAGCTGATTTAAAGAAGCTTCTTGTTCCCTCTTCCCCCCTCCTTTTTCTGGGTTTTCCTTTTTATATTTACCATGTACTACATTATTGATCACCCTGTTGGTGTCTCGGATGCATACATTCACAGAACATTTTTTCCTCAAATTTCTTTTCCTTTCTGGGATAAGATGCTATTGGTTTTTTTATATCAACAGAATGTGTTTAGGGTTTTGAACCAGATCTAGTATAGTGTGTGTGATGCAGTTAGCTCACTATCATATCAAGAAGACTAGCAGGAAGACAATTACATTATTTACGCCGGAAATGAATCAGCATTCTGATGAAAATTGATGCTGCTATGTAAAAATACTTATCGTAGTTTAACATTCCTTTTCCTTGTGGCTGGCACTGATTTCTTCTGCTCCTTACTTTTGATTCAGTATTGATATTGAAGCTTCAAGGCTAGTTGGATACCTTAAGCATGGATACTGAAGCTGTTTCTGAAGTTTATACCAATTCTGCAGATCTGGAGGCCGAGTCAAGTAAAATTGATTTAGTTGTGGAGATGTCTTCTAATGGAGAGATAAGTTCTGAGATAGAAATTGCAGATAATTTTCTGACAATAATGGAATTAGATTTAGCATGTGTATCGGAGAAGTTGGTTAACCTAAATGTTCTTATGATGCATGTGGCAACCAAGGAAAGTGAATTTGAAATAATTACCTCACCAGGAGGAGATTCATTGAGTGATTCAGTGGAGGCTTTGGAATTTGATCTCTTGTCGAGGATTTTAGATTCTGAATTGACAGAACTGGACAAGTTCATGGCAACTTCACAGAAAAATATTGTTGAGGTCCGTGAAATGATATCCTCATATAAACATTTGGGTGAAACATTCATGGCAATAGAAGAAAAGTTATGTGATTCTGAAAAATCACTGGAACAGTTACAAGATCAAATCTCCGAAATTAGAGATCAATCTGCCAAATTCCAAAGAACCTTATTATGTCTGAACAAAGAGGAAAACTGTAAGCTGTGGATATTGTTTTCTAAAAACTGTTGTTTATGCTCATCTGCATTTGAAGCATTAGTTTTAGGTTACATTGGAATTTTATAAATGGATCTCGACGTCTTGTGTGTTTGTTGTCAAAACTTGAAAGGGTAATTGAATTATTATGAAATTGAAAAAAAGAAATTTCCTTATGTCATAATTTTCCAACCTTTCACACCCCAATCATATGCCCTTCTGTCTCCCTATTCATAGTAGTAGATTATGCTATTGATTGTCAATGATGGGAACTTTCAAAAGATTTTCATGTTTAAGAAGCATACTTCTGTTTTTTCTAATGATAGATTTGACAACTAGAGAAAATTTTGTTTCTCTGATTGTTTTTTTAGTTCGATTAATTATTTTAACTACCATGCATGCATATTATAGGGAATGGAAATGGGGGTTCAAACTCCTCAAAAGATGGCCATTTTTTGGATATCAATGCGAAGATCAAGATGCAAACTGCTGAACAGCAAAGGCATATTTTGAGGATGTTTGAAAAATCTTTGGCAAGAGAGATTGATCTTGAAAAGAAATTAACAGAGTCTAGACGGATTGAAGAAGAGCTGAAAAATAGGCTAATCTCAACAGAACAAGCAGTGTTTTTCATGGAAGAAGAAGCAGTATATATTTGTGAAAGATGGTTCACAGCTGAAAATGCTGCTGAGGTGCTGAAGGGAATTTCTCAAGAGCTACTGAGTCGACTTCATATACTTCAATTCAACCTGAATGGTTCAAATCAACGAGAAATTGAACTACGAACAAAGCTTGAAAAATCCGCAGAAGAGTCGGGAACCAAAGGAAAGGCTCTGCAAAAGCTCAACAATAGCTGTGCAGAACTCAAGGACTCCCTCCTATCACAGACTAACAGTTTAGAAGCAAGCCTGTTAGAAGCTGAAAATAAATTGATTCTTTCAAATTCTGAGGTCTTGACTCTAAAAGAGAAAATGAATTTGCTTGAGAAGCAACTGGAAGAGACTGGCCATCTTAAAGTTGCCCAGGAGAAGCTGGATTCATTAGAGAAGCAACTGAGGGAATCTGATATTCAGCTCCAGCATGCAGTGGCCTCTGCTGATGCTAGTCAGGAGAAGCAAAATATGTTGTATGCTACCATTAGGGATATGGAAAATTTAATAGAGGATTTAAAGTTAAAAGCTTTAAAGGCTGAAAATCGAGCAGATAGTGCGGAGGATAAATGCATTATGTTGTCTGAATCTAATGCGGAACTAAGTGAAGAATTGAGTTTTTTGAGGGGAAAGCTTGTACGTTTGGAGGCATCTTTAAATCAAGCTGAAGAGACAAAATTATCTACTGCAAGGGACATTGGCATTCGAACTAAAGTAATAACAGATTTGGTGATGCAATTGGCCCTTGAAAGAGAACGTCTTCATAAGCAGGTCATATTTTTGAGATGGTGGTTTGCATTTATTTTTTGTCACCTGGATTTATTACTTGGTTTCATTAGTCAATAAAATCTTAATTCCAATTACTAACAACGTAATTATGTCACTATCATATTGGAACATCTATAAGTTTAAAAACTGCAGTATGAGCTTGGAGATTGGAGATAATACAAAACACAAATGTAGTTGACTTATGGTAGTTCTATGAAATTTCTCAAATGTCCTTTACAGCTATACAGTGCTAATTCTGGTAAGAGACTTGGTAAAAAACATAATCCAACTTTTATTAAGATAGTCTTTCCATGTTTCCGACGTTGTTCAAATAGCAATTGTTGTCGCATGGCTGAGAGGAGTTGCTGTTGTCTATTTGAGACATTTTTGGACTATTCACTTCATTACTGTTTAATTGTTGCAGGGTCTTGATGGGTCTCACACACCCATTCACTGCAGAAACGTCTGCACGTATGTTCTTGCATGCATGAATATGTATGACTGTTCTATATTAAAATATCTGATTCCTTTGTGATATATGCAGATTACCTCATTAGCACTAGACAATAGAACTTTGGTGGTGAAGTTACAGCAAACAGGAAAGGCTCCCTTTGTAGTGACCAGCCATCTTAATAGAGGAATTGGCAAAAAAAATCTGTTCCCTGAGCTTGAGAAAACTCAGATCTCAGCTGCTGATTCCAAGGTAGGCGTTAGCTATTGTAAATCATAATATTTGGTGTGAACATTACTGATCATAAACAGCACTTAAATGAAAATGGCTGGATTTACCTATTTGGAAAATGCTGTCAGTCCATGTTATGCTAGGTGCACATACAGTCGATGCTTATTAAAGCTGTTTCTCATTTAAAATAACGATACACTCGGGGCCCCGGAACTTACCTCTGATCTTCTCTAAACTCTCTCTGTCTGTCTGTGTCCTTTGCCAACTCCTTTCTGGTTCATGTGTTCAGATCCTGATAAATGGTTCAATACCACCAAAGTTCATTGTGCGGAGATAATGAATTGCTTGATGAAAAATCTATTTTCTGGTGAAATGTAAAAGTTATTACCAATTTGAAGGAAAAATTCAGTTCTGAAAAATTGGAAGTCATATCCATGCTTTTTGCACAAACTTGCAAAATGGAGAGAAATTCATATGAGAGCCTCACACCTCCAAGACCTACCAATCATCGTTGGCTGTTTTTATCACTGTTATGAGGTTCTGCTCTAAAAGAATAGAAAATAATTTAGTTGAGTTGCATTGTTACAATGAAATTACATTAAATCCTTTTTATCCCAGAAAATTAAACACTTCTTAATTGAAAGCTGCAGTTTCTGGTTTGCTTGGGCACAGAAACAAAAATTACTCATTCTTTTTAGTGTTATGACATTTTGTTACTTGTTTCCGCTCATACTTTCTTTTTTTTGAAATTGACCCGAGCATAGAAACATTATCAGCATTCTTCTCACTTCAAATAATTCTTTTCTGTTAACAGTCTAACAAGACAAAGGAAAATGCATCTGTTGGAGAAAGTGAGATGGAAGCCACAGATTCCATATTGGAGTCCGGAAGTGTGAGGAGAATTGATGCAGGAGTGCTCAACTGTAAACATGTTTTCATTGCAATGCTTGTCCTATTGATTTCAGCAGCCATTTACTTGTTTCGGCCACAGAATCATAATTTACGACCGTAGAGGTCTTAGCTCAATTTTGGATGGTTCCTGTGTCTCAGTTTTCATGTTGTCAGCTTAGTGATCTTAACCAGGTTTTGTTCTGTAAACCTTTTTTGTTCCCTGTAAAATGATGATATACGCCACTTAGAAATGTCGCTAAACCATAAATAGCTTTGTTCAATATCATGCAAGTTATCTTTGGTCATTACGATTTTGTGCATATGTTCGGTTGGAAGTGATAACCAGAATTAAGTTGTGCATCCGAAGTTTGTGAAGGCAAAAATTGAAATAATGTCAATCTTTTATTCGAAATGACTTCAAGAGTATAAATAATGGCCAATGATGCTTGCATTGATTCTTTTATACTTGTATACAGTACAGCAACCTGCATCTGCAAGACCTGGTCACCATTGTACTGCTCTGACCAGTGGCCTTGGCCCCCCTAATGAAAATGAAATAATGAAAAAACATGTTAACATCTTCATTGTAGGACATGGGCAACCTCAAAATTCTGATTAGTATAGCAAAGCTGGCTGTTTGCAATGCCTCTGGGTGAACTGTTCTATAAGATACAATACTCAAAATGGAAATCCCAAAGTAGAACTCATTTGTAACCACTTTGCAGCTTATTTTTCCATCTCGTTCATGCACTTGTCATCCAAAGTACTTTTTATGGAATTAGTACCATCTAAATCTTATACTTGGTGAATCGGTCATGACTTGTTTGTCCAGAACCTTAAGCTTTGGTTTCTTGGCCAACAGAATCTAATAAGATTTTCCCTGCCCAAATAGCTCTAAAATCCCATATTTGCCATAGCTATCAAACTAAAATTGTTCATGCTACTCATTCACAATTAGCTGCTCATATTCTTCCGACTCTTCGTCGACGACAAAATCAATGTCAGGTGTGTATCCAACCCACTTCATCTCATCAACTAGCACGGCAAGGATTTCATAAATCTCATTACATCTGGGATGAGATTTGTTCCCTACAAGAAATGCATGCACTTCATATTTTATCTCAATCCAGCTGCAACCGGGCTCCTTCTTTAGCTTGTTATGCCTCATCATCTTTCTCATCTCTGAAACCTTTCCCCACATTCCTGCATCAGCGTAAATATTTGATAGAAGAATACAAGCAGAAGAGTCTTGTGGTTCCAATTGCAAAATAGCATCTGTTGCTTTTTCTGCAATTTCTACATTCCCATGGATCTTGCAGATACTAAGCAGAGTTCTCCACATAACAGCGTCAGCTTCGAAAGGCATCTCATCAATAAGCTTCAAAGCTTCACTTATTCGGCCTGATCTCCCCATTATATCAACCATGCATGAATAATGCTCTAGTTGAGGTTCTAAATCATACTCAGTTACCATCGCATTGAAGTAATGCAACCCTTTATCAATGAACCCCAGGTGCGCACAAGCTCTGAAGACTGAAACGAAAGTTGCATGGTTTGGCTTCACGCTCTCAAGTTGCATATCTTCAAATGTTTTTAGGGCCTCTTCTCCAAGACCATGGTGAGCATAGCCACAAATCATGGCATTCCATGTTACAAAATCCTTATTAGGCGTTCTCTCAAACACTAATCTGGAATCCTGCATGTTTCCACACTTTGAGTACATGTCGACCAGCGTGCTGGTTATATACACATCTGAATGTAATTCTAGCTTGATGACTTGACCATGTATTTGCCTCCCAAGGCCGACAGTAGCCAAATTAGCACAAGTATCAAGAATTATTGCATAGGTAAAATTGTCTGGCTTTAACCCCATTTCCAACATGTCAGAAAAAAAGCTGTGAGCATCCTCACTTTGTTTTATAAGTGAAAATCCAGAAATCATTGCATTCCATGAAACCATAGTTTGTTGTTCTATTCTGTCATGGATTTTCTTAGCCTCTTCTATCATTCCACACTTGCAGTACATATCAATTAGAGTACCTCCAACAAAGGAATCCAGCCCCATTCCCGATTTAATAATTCTGTTATGGATCTCCATGCCAATGTTCAAAGCTTGCTGAGTAGAACAAGCTTTTAAGACACTTCCATAAGTGAATTCATCAGGCTCCATCCTCCAGTGAAACATTGATGCAAAAAGGGCAAGTGTCTCCTCCTCATTGCCATTCTGTTCATGGGCTGCAATGATTGCATTCCAGGACACGGCATCTCTCCTTTCCATCTCATCAAACACACAGACAGCTTCAGCCAAAACTCCGCATTTACCATACATGTCAAGAATGGCATTTGCAACACATATATTTGACCTAAGAGCACTCTTAACTGCTAATGAATGTAATTGACACCCCTCCAAATACCCTTTGATAGATGCACAGCCGCTGAATGCCCCTGATAGACTAATTTCATCAAATCCAAGGCTAGACTTCAGCAAAAGCCGAAATAATTGCAAAGCTTTAAAGCCTTGCATATTTCGAACACACCCAATAATAATGGCATTATAACATTGCAAACTATGATTTGGCAATGAGTTAAACATCCTTTGAGCATCATCCATACTTCCGCATTTTGCATACATATCCAAAGTGGCCGTACCTACAATGATATCCGATCCAAAATCACATTTTAAAGCATGGCAATGCAGCTGAGCACCCAGTTTCAATGCTGATAGCACAGCAGAGGACCTGAAAACACTAGCATAGATAGATTGGCTGACGCCTATTCCAGCCCTTTGCATCTCTTTGAACAACTCTAAACCCTCAATATACCGATCATTTTGAACACAACCAGCCATCATGGCACTCCAAGAAACCCAATTCTTCACAGGAATTTCACTAAAAATGCTGATTGAATCATCTAGTCTTTTGCACTTAGCATACATATCTATCAGAGCACTCCCTGTAACCACATCATTAACAAATCCCATTCGAACAACAAGCCCATGAACCTGAATCCCCAAACACCCATCTTCCGAAACAGCACAAGCTTTCAAAACAACAGCAAAAGTAGTATGATCAAACCCCACTTCTCCCAATCTTCCCATCTCCAAGAAAACATCAATTGCCTTTCGACATTCACCGTTCTGTAAAAACCCCGAAATCATCGAATTCCATGACACCACATCTCTCTTGGGAATATCATTAAAGACCTCCGTTGCAACATTCATTTCCCCGGAGCCAGCATATCCAAAAATTATCGTGTTATAAGAAATCACATCTCTTTGGGACATTTTATCAAATACTCTGTACGCATAGTTCAAACTGGAACATTCTTCGTACATTTTGATCAAACAGTTAGATACATAAATATTAGGAATAAACCCAGATACAATCATGTGAGCATGGGCTTGCTTGCCATGATTTAAAGAGTTGCAACTGGAGCATACTTGGAAAAAATGAGAAAAAGTTTTGATCTTTGAAGCTAGTTTTGGTAGGTTTTGTTGAAGTGTTGATATTGTGGAGAAGGCAAAGAGTCGCAGTGTTCGTCTGCAAAAAATTCTTGATGTTATAAAGGAAAGGGGAGAAGCGCGTTTTGCCATTAACCATAACCAAAACCATAACCACGAGAATCATACTTAGACGAATGCTTGCAGAGTTTTAAACATCAGTTCTGTTCCCTCCTATCCATCTTCGATTACTGTCTTCCACCGGATAATATCCATTTCCGGCTTGAGTCCGAACTTAGAAAATTTAACTATTTAATACTTTTCTAAATTATTAGATTAAAATTGAAAGGAAGTGAGATTTTATTTTATAGAATTACCTACTAATTTATAAATTTTATTTTATTAAAATAATTTAATTCATATATTTGAATTATTTTATTTATATTTTAAAATAATTAAATAAATTAAATATTATTTTACAATATGCATGTAAGGAAAATTCAAAATTAGTATATATAAATGTTGAGTTCTAAAAGTATTTAATCGAAATTTTAATTAATGTTCTATCTAATTAATTAGTTTTTATTTTCTAAATTTTATATGTAAAATCACTAAAAATTTTAATTTTTTAAACTTTTAAATTTTTTATGTGATTGCCTATTTAATATAGATTCCTTTAAAATTTAAAAATAAATATAAATCCTATTATAATGAATTATTAAATATATTTTTTCCATTTATTTTTTTTGGAATATTCCATTTAAATTATATATGTATCTTTTCTCATTTGAATTGCACTTGTTAAGAAACTAGATTTAAATGGTCATATCAAACTTTAGACAAATAAGGAGTTGATCTAAAATTCTAAATAAATAATAAATCTTTTTTTTAGATCAATTGGTTTTGTTTGTGAGCCATTGAGAAGGAGATTTTGTTAATGTTGATGAAATCCGAACTCTAACAACTACTAATAATAAAATCGATACTTTTTATGCTAAAAAAAATTCGATACTTTTTAATTTTAACAACGGAAAATCTTTTGTTGAATATTTGTCTAAATTGAACTATAGATTTATTAAAAAAAAAAATCCAAGCAAATAGAATATGTGGAATAAAAAAATATTTCCAACAATTTCATCATATAAATAATTATGCACGTATATAATATTTTAAAAAAAGATATATTAAACCGATTTTTTAATTAATCTATGTTATGTTAAAAATTTTACGAACATTATACGATATTTGAAATCAAATGTCTTTTCTCACTCAAAATTATAATGAGCCAAAAAGAAAAAAAAAAGTATTCTTTAATTACTTTCCTTTTATTTTTTAAATTACTTTGTGATTGGTAGTTCAAAAACTTATGATCAAAAGTTTGAACCTTTTCTTTTTGCATTATTACATTATGCATTGAGCATGAAAATTTTATTGTTTATAAGAGGGAGGCACACATCAGCTTCTCCATGTGGAGGACTTCATCTAATTAAACCAAAGATGGTTTCTTGGACAGTGAAGAGAGCTCGTAGACAAGTAGTCCAATGACCACAAGTAACACAAGTGTCATAAAAATCCATGGCATGCACTTGATTTCACTTGGAACAACTGCACTAAAGAGAATGGTGAGAGAAAGCATGGCACATAAAAATGCCATCAAGTGACACCCTTTAGCCACCATGGGAAACACATGCCATATGAGAATTCCTATTACTGATAAATAAAAATTTATCATCAGGAGGAAGAAGAAAATTTTGTAAGTGCAAGAGCTAAGTTCAATGCCACCATTGACGCCCCACAGGGCTGCGAAGAGATTAGTGATGAAAGTGAATGGCATTATATCAAATGTTTTAGCTGCCCATCCATCATCAAAGATACCCTTCTTTCTGGGGATTGTTGCAGCATTTCTTTTCCCGTTGCTTTCCAGCTGCTCCACTGACAATGTGGTATTTGCCGATGATTCCTGGTTTAAGTCATCAGCCATCTGGGCCATCTTCGTCTCAGAAATGATGGGGCTTTTACATGGAATATTGATGATATGCTGAAAAAAAAAAAAAAAAAAAAGAAATCCAAATTAAGCTCGAGGAATTCAGACATGGTGGATTGGCATGGAAGATGAAAATATTCATGCTCCTCATTGTTGGACAGTATTATACCATCATGGATCACTATAACGTACTCTAAATTTGGCATGGTGGCATAATGGATAATATATATACATATATATACACACACATACATACATACGCACTAACAAAAGTATAGAGCTTAGAACCTTAACACGCATACACACTAACAAGAAAGAGTGTATATGTATAGAGAGAGAGAGAGAGAGAGAGAAGTAGAGCTAAAAACCCTCCCAACCTCCTGGATCATGTTGGAGTACTGCGGGAGAGAGAAATGTGGCTGTCCTCCATTAAAGCTTTATTAGCTCGCATTTGCAGGACAAAACAAATAAATTTAATGATATGGGGGATAGTCCAATGACAATTAACTTAATTATACAATAATGGCCATATTAAAATTAATTAGGAAACATCACATGTTCGGCCAGTTTCTTAGTTTTGATCAATGTTCTTAACCCATCATGCTATTAAATATTGATTAATTATACTACTATTAATATCATCAATTGGTTAATTAAAGGCTAAATCTTTTTCGTCTGCACAGGTAGAGTTAAGTTGTTTCATTTAATTTATGTTGGGAATTGGGAGGGCAATGAGAAGGGGAGATAGGTCTTGACAATTATATAACTCCAAAGTCCCAAGGTATCTTTTGTCACTTGGGATTTGACAAAAGATAAAATACAAAAGATGAGGGGAGTAAATGTTTGCATCAGCTGTGTATATGCATAGCTCTATGCGTATATACAGTACATAGAGCTATGAAATTCACCCCGAACAGAGCTGTTATAAAAATTTAGCCGCTAATATGTACATAGAGCTATAAAAGTTAGCCACGTGTGTGTTTATATATATGTATATGTGGGTAAAATTATTTATCCAGTATGTCGCTGATAGTTACATTTTCATAAAACCTTTCACCTATTTTAAAAATTATAAAAATAATAAATCAATTAATCAATTAATTATAAGATATGAACCTTTATATTATTGTACTATGCACTATTTATAACCTTTTTCTATTATGAAAACTGTAATTTTTCAAAAAATTTGCAAGTTACGATATTTATCGATATTAATATATTTTTTTTGAACAATGTACAATTGTTAGTTATTAGTATCGAAGAGGAAGTTAATTTCAAAAAGTCACCACACTCATCAACTGATAAGATCTAGTGAATTCTTTTAGAATCCTAAAACAGTATCCAAGTGAATAATTTCCTGAAGCAATAAGCAAAGCCCTCCCATTTAAATGTGACAGGGTATCACACCATCCCACCCATCGTGATGGGATATATATATTATCATTTAAAATGCAAAATACAATCAATGCAAATTTCCAATAAGAAGCTTAAAATCATTAAATAAATTGTTGGATTAGAAATATTAATGATGAGATGATAACAATCTAACTATGAAATTTTCTTGTAAGAATTATTTTTTCATTTTGGAAAGAAAATTATAAAAATGAAGA
>CATIWM010188289.1:0-15626 GCA_949671775.1 Mallotus repandus
ACCTAAGAATTTTTCTATTAAGTCACATACTTGATGATCTTAGTAGAATTAACTAATCAAGGATAATACTAGAATTAGCCAGTAATAATAAAAATGCCTCTTTATTATTAAAATAGAAATATGACAAAGTTCAAGTATGACTATTACATAATTGGCCTAAGGTAAAATACTAACAATCTCCCATTTGCACTAGGCCTAATCAATATTGTATATCATACCCATTGGCCTAGTATGACTCTTATACTTAACATATGGAAAAGGCTTAGTTAGTGGATCAGTAACATTGTGATATGTTGGTACTCTGCATATCTTCACCTTTCCTCTCTCAATGATCTCTCTAATGAGATGATAGTGCCTGAGTATATGTTTAGATCATTGATGTGATCTGGGCTCCTTAGCTTATACTATTGCTCTATTATTATCACAATACAAGTCCACTAGATATGATATACTAGGAACAACTCCTAATCTAATGATGAACTTTTTAATCCAAATAGCTTCCTTGGCTACCTTCGAGGCAGCTATGTACTCAGATTCTGTTGTAGAATCGACAACAGAGTCTTGCTTTGAACTCCTCTAGCTCATTGCACCTCCATTCAAACAAAACACATAACCTGACTGTGATCAAAAGTCATCCTTGTCAGATTAGAAGCTAGCATATGTGTAACCACTTGCAACTAGCTCATCTTCCTGCCGACCGTACAGTAAAAATGCATCCATAGTCCTTCTCAAGTACTTAAAGATAAAGATATTCTTAACTGTTATCCAGTGACTTTCACTTAGGTCTAATTGGTATCAACTCGTTACGCTCAAAGCATATGAAACATCTAGTCCAGTGCATAACATAGTATACATGATGGATCCAATAGTAGAAGCATTTGGAATATTACTCATACAGTCTCACTCATCTTGTGTCTTTAGACACTGAGTCTTGCTAAGACTAATGCCATGGGACATTGGCAAGAATCCTTTTTTAGAGTTTTGCATACTGAACCTATTCAGTATCTTGTCAATGCAAGTGCTCTGACATAGGCCAATAAGCCTCTTAGATCTATCTCTATAGATCTTGATGCCTAAAATACAGGCGGCTTCACCTAAGTCTTTCATTGAGAAATAATTCCCTAGCCATGATTTAACATTTTATAGAGTAGGAACATCATTTCCAATGAGTAATATGTCACCAACATATAGCACTAGAAAAACTATTGCACTCCCACTAACCTTTTTGTAAACACATGGTTCATCTTCATTTTTTATGAATCCAAACTCTTTGTCTGCTCCGTCAAAATAAAGATTCCAACTCTGAGAAGCTTGCTTCAATCCATAAATGGATCTTTGAAGCTTGGAAACCTTTCCAGAATTCTTAGGATTGACAAAACCCTTCGATTGTGTCATGTATACATCCTCAATTAGATTTCCATTAAGAAATGTTATTTTGACATCCATTTGCCATATCTCATAATCATAGTATGCAACTATGGCAAGTAGAATTTGAATGGACTTAAGCATGGCAATTGGTGAAAAGGTTTCATCACAGTCTATACCATGCGCTTGCTTGATACCCTTTACGGCTAGCCTTCCTTTATAGGTATGCGCATCGCCATCCATGTCAGTTTTCCTTTTGAAAACCCATTTGCACCTAATAGTTTTTAAACCTTTAGATGGATCAATCAAAGTCCATACTTGAATATCATACATGGATTGCATTTTTTATTTTATGGATTCTAACCATTTCTCAGAGTTTGGACTGTCCAGGGCCTCTTGGTAGGTTGTGGGCTCACTTTGATCCACAATCATCATATCATTATTATCTATTATGAGAAATCCATATCTCTTAGGATTATGACGTATCCTACCAGACGTTCTAGGATTTTATGGTACTTTTGTAGATTCAACATTTACTTGTTGATATAGTTGAGGTTCCATATGTGGTACAATGCTATTTTGTGGCTCTTAAATTTCTTCAAGTTGTACCTTACTATATGTTCTCTTTCCAAAAAGACACCATCCCGAGCAACAAACATTTTATTCTTAGAAGCATTATTAAAGTAATATCCTTTAGTATCTTTATAATTACCCATAAAAAGGAATTTATCTGATTTGGGTGCTAATTTATATGAAATTTTATGCTTTACATAAGCCTCAAGTCCCCAAATCTTAAGAAAAGATAAACTGAGAGTTTTCCCATTCTATATCTCATATGGTGTCTTTTCAACTGCCTTTGATGGAACTCTATTCATGAGGAATGCAGTCGTTTCTAAAGCATAACCCCAAAAAAATATTAGAAGGTCTGAATGACTCATCATTGATCAAACCATGTCTAATAAAGTTTGATTTCTCCGTTCGGATACACCATTCCATTATGGTGTTCATGGTAGAGTCAATTGTGAAACTATTCCATAATCTTTAAGATGATCAATAAATTCTTGGCTTAAATATTCACCACCTCGATAAGATCTCTGTGCTCTAATATTCTTACCAAGTTGATTTTGTGCTTCATTTTTGAAGATTTTGAACATTTCAAACATTCAGATTTGTGCTTCATTAGATAGACATAGCCATATCTACTGAAATCTTCTGTGAAAGTGATGAAGTACTGATAATCTCCTCTAGTAGTAGAACTTAATAGACCACATACATTAGAATGTATAAGGCCTAGTAAGCCATTAGCCCTCTCACTGTGTCCAGTAAAGGGTGTCGTATTCATTTTTCCTAATAAACAAGATTCACAAGTTTCAAATGATTCAAAATAAAATGAATTCAAAAGTCCATGTTGATGGAGTTTTGAAATGTGTTTTTCATTTATGTGGCCTAAATGACAATGCCAAAGATCGGTTATGTTTAAATCATTAGATTTAAACTTCTTTGTATTAATGTTATAGATGGACCTTTCATTAGTGTCTTCAATGTTTAAAACATAAAGACCATGCTTTCATGGAGCATATCTATAGAAAATGTTATCATGATAAATAGAGCATTTATTATTCCTAATAATAAATTCAAAACCATTCTTGTCAAAAGAAGAAATAAAAATGATATTCATGCTCATAGCAGGTATATAATAACATCTTTCCAAACTCAAAACAAGTCCACCAGGCAAAGTTAAAGCATAAGTTCCTATAGCTAAAGCAGCAAATCTTGCTCTATTTCCAACTCGTAAGTCCACTTCACCTTTAGCTAAGATTCTACTCCTTTTTAGACTCTACACATTAGTATAATGTGAGATCCAGAATCGGTATCTAATACCCAAGAATCAAAAGTAGATAAATTGACTTTTATAACATGAATACCTGAAGAGGTAGTTGCACTACCAATATTCTTCTTCATATCATCCATATAGAGCTTGCAATTTCCTTTCCAATGACCTAGCTCATTACAGAAATGGCATGTTCCCTCCTTAAGTGGTTTTTCTTGGGGTGTAGGTTTAGGCTTGGGCTTAGGCTTAGGCTTCTGAAAGCATCTAGAAGTCTTATTCTTGCCTTTAACATTTCCCATCCTTTTTATACCTTTCCCTTTATTGACCATTAGAACATCCTTGGTAGTCTTGATGTTCTTTTCAGTAGTCTTAAGCATCCCATACAATTCAGAAACAGTTTTGTTCATGCCATGCATGTTATAGTTCATAACAAACCTGTCATATGGTTCTGGTAAAGACTGTAGAATACTATCTATGGCCAATTCTTGCTCAATCTTAAGACCGAGCCTTTCTAGATCCTCAAGATGACCTTTCATCTTAATAACTTGAGGACCCACTAAGTCAACAGTCAACTTGCAAGAAAACAATGCCTTTATGGTGCTAAACCTTTCAATTCTAGTTTTCTCTTGGAAAATTTCCTTTAGATGGCCAATTATAGTGTAAGCATCCATGTCTATTAGTTGCTTTTAAATATTTGAATCCGTACATCCAAGCATGAGGCAAGTGACATCAATAGAATCATTAAGATGCTTGCTATGAGAATCCTTTTGATCTCTAAGAGCATTAGCACCTAGTTCATCAGGGATAGGTTGATCAAGGATATATTCCTTTCTTTATTGCTTTAAAACAATTCTTAAGTTTTTGTACCAGTTAAGGAAGTTAGTCCCATTAAGCTTATCCTTCTTAAGGATCTATCATAGTGACAAATTAGATGTTGTGTCTGATGCCATTATCTACAACAAATAAATATGCAGTGTATTCAATATTTTATCAAGTTATTTTAATAAGGCATAATTATGAATTCCAAAATAAGTTATTCAAATTAATAACCCTCAAGTTAACTTGAAAATTGTTATGGGTTAAGATCCATATTTCATCATACTCTAAGTGAACTTTGGCTCATCAGCTAAAGATATGGTTATTTAGGTAGGTAACTATTACCAATAGATGTAACTCTAGGAAGGGTACGGGATTTGACATCGTATGTCCTGGCTAAATATCCCATCTAATGCTCTAGGTCCAAACCCTTATAATGACCTAGTTAAGTCAAACCATAACAAACATTTGGAAATCACTTTTTTCAAACTTTCCTTCCTCGGATGATTTAATACACCCTACTTTGGCAGACCCATATTTAATAATCTAAGGCTTGACAAGTGTTTGAGCACATGGGAGGCATCATGGTGACTTAATATTGAATAAGGGTTCCTCTTTATTTTACTTTATTTGGATATTATTATGTTGCAAACATACATCACATACATAGCATCTTATACATAACATAATAATAAAACAATAAAGTAAACATGACATGGCATGGTCCAAATCTAGTTTGATCTTCATAAGCCAATATGGAGATCAATGGTCAATCCTTAGTAATAAGACTTCCACCATCTTGAGCCTTTCAGCTTGGGTCTATACTTTGTGTTTGCACCTTGGATCTCCATCCTTGGCCTCCTTTCGTGTTTCCATTTTGGGTCTTCATTTACATTACATTACAAGTTGCAATCTATACTATTCTATTACTACTTAATAAAATAAAATTAAAACAAATGGAAAAATGACTTGCAGGCTGTATTTAATGAATTACAACCCATAAAAAATGAATAACAAAAATCCAATCACATTGGTCTTAAGGGCCATGCCATGCACCATGCATTTTTACACTAAACACATAGAGCATAATAGATTAATTTTCATTAAAAATTAATTAATATTATGATAAGAATGAATTATGTGGTGAATCCATTCGGGGTCAAGGTCCTAAACCATTGTAATCATATTACAATTTATTAATATGTTCAAAACATATTAATTTTTTTTCAACATATGAACAAAATGTGTTGTGCCTTGACAGACATGGCTGTGTCAAAAATAGACACACTTGTGTCAATCTACAATCTGTAGAATTTGCTCTCAAACACAACTGTGTCAAAAATAGACACTGCTGTATCACTCTGTATTTTCATAGATGAACAACCAAACACGACTGTGTTCCCCTGTGACACAAATTTCTCTTTGCAAAAATAGTACAGTTTTTACGAAAAACTTTGTTTAATCATATTAAACAACCAAGGACATTAATCATATTAATGTATACATTTTTATATGGATTATATCAGCATATAAAAACATTTGATTGAAAATTTTGAAAACACTTTTCAAAATTAAATGTATATATATCACACATAAATATATACAAAACCAAATCCACATATCCCATATATATATCACATATATGATAAAATTAATTTAATCAAATTACAAGTGGCTCTGATACCACTATTGGCTTATGTGATACAAAATGTAGGGAAATTTAAAATTTTTATCATAAACCCGAACTTGGATCCATGTAATTCGATTAACCAATTGATCTAGGGTTTTCAAAAACCTTACCATAAACACAAGAAGAGGCAAGATCGTTGGAAGGAAGAGAGGAGGTCCACACCAATGACACCCTACCTTGAGCTTTACGTATCTCTTTGTCAGATTGAGGCAATACCAAAAGATCACCCCCTTTGCGGTATCCATATGATCTAGGTGACCAAAGCCAAGTAGGTCTGCTAGAACCTTTATTTTCTTACAATACCTTTTCACTCTACATGTTTTTCTTATTATAAAGGAAGAAGTAGAAGGAGGAGAAAATTGACCTAACCTAAACCTTAGAGAATGAGATGTATATATATACATCCTATCTAGGGTTTCTCTTACCAAAACTGTTTTGGTAAGATTAGACTTGCTTTTCTACTTTAATTCTAATTCCAAATTAGAATGATTTCCTATTTATTTAGATAACTCTTACCTTAAATATATTAGGAAATAAATAAATAAATAATGTTGCTAGTAGGCCTAAAATTCCCATTTTAGCCCATAAGTCATAATTGGTCTCTAGCAAGACATTATGACTACCCAAGTTATGTGAAGGCCGATAATCCAACATAACTTAATGCACAGTGTGTACTATAGTCCTTTTGTCACATGATATCCTAATTGAACTTAAGGCATGAATTGTGTAATCCTTATATTGTTTAATCATATTGTTTCTTGATCCCAAGTAGACTAATATTGATATCTCTTTATCATTCTAGCATGGCCATGCATTTCTCTTCGGTCTAACTCATTGAGGGGCCTAACAGATATCTTCTCCAAATAATTGAGAGTCAAATTCCATCTTAACCACTCATATCCCTCACACAACTCATTCTATGTCCAATCATAACCTATTTTACCATCATCAGTCAACCTCATACTAGTCTTTATTCATTATTGTTCCCACAATAATAATCAACTAGGATATTTAGATTAGAATTCAAGTATTACCTAAGAATTTTACTCTTAAGTCACATACTTGATGATCTTAGTAGAATTAACTAATCAAGGATAATCTTAAACGTGTGTTATGTTATACTAAAGGTATTGTTCATCAAAGCTTATTTTTAAATGAGTTCAGTCACCTCATCTTATTACCTTCAGTGAAGTGGATTGGGCGGGTTGCCCAGATTATAGGAGGTCGACGGGAGGTTATTCAATTTTTCTTGGTCCAAATATGATTTCATGGAACTCGCGTAGCAAAACACTGTCACCTGTTCTTCAACTGAATTAGAGTTCAAAGTTGTGGCAAATATAAGTGTCGACCTTAAGTGGCTTTGGTGCTTGCTTACTGAACTTGGCAAAAATTTGCTCAGTCTGCCGAATGTCTTGTGTGACAACGTAGGGGTAGTCTTTCTTTCCTTAAGCCCGATCTTTTAAGCAAAGAAAAGACATGTGAAAGTGGACTTCCACTTTGTCCATGATTAGAAGCTTCATAAATAGCTAACAATTTATGTCGTCTCTTCATCTGGCCAACTCGTAGACTTGTTAACTAAACCGCTGTCATCTTCAATGTTGCTCCATTATCGAGACAATCTTTGGCTAGCTAATAGCCCCCCCTTCAGCTTGAGGGGGCGTGTCAACCAAATAATATAATTAGATGTAAACTCTATCTTGCACATGTATTTATTGTATTTGTTTAGGTTGTCACTTCAGTGTTATCTCTTTAATGTATCATCTCTTGTATTTATACTTTACACTATACTGAATGATTAACAAAGATTAAATAAAAAAGAAGATAATCAAAGAAATAAAATTGAAAAGATCTAGTTAAGCTCCCAAGAAGCACTTTCTTTAAGGTCTTTTAGCTAGACCACTGCTTCCTTTATGTATATGCATTAGTTATGTAAGCAAAATGGTTAAAATTAACCATTTTACTTCCATAATACATCTTCAACCTTTTTCCATTTACTTTAAATTTATCCCTTATTCATTAATCAATTCTAAAGCTCCATGAGGAAACATTTGTGGCACAATGAAGGGTTCAAACTATTTGCTCTTTAATTTCCAAGAAATAACCTCAGTTTAGAGTTGAAAAGCAACACCTGATCTCCTTCTTTGAAATGCTTTTGCTTAACATTTGAATCATGCAATCTTTTTGTTCTTTCTTTGTAAATCATTGAACTCTCATATGGAGCTTGTTTGATTTCCTACAATTCACTCAATTGTAACATCCTTCTTTCAGCTGCTTTTTTTAAGTCAAAATTCAATGCCTTCACTACCCAATAGGCCTTAAGCTCTAGTTCCACCAGAAGATGACATGCATCACTATAAACTAACCTAAATGGAGACATTCCGATAGGTGTTTTGTAAGCCGTTCGGTATGCCCTCACAACATCATCAAGTTTCCAAGCCCATTCTTTCTTAGACTTGCTCATAGGTCTTTCCAAAATTTTCTTCAATTCTCGATTGCTTACCTCCACCTGACCACTTGTTTGAGGGTGATAATGTTTTAAAACTTAGTGTTTCACCCTATGTCGAGCCAAAAGCACTTCCATATTCTTGTTACAGAAACCATCACTAATAATGGCTTGAGGCATTCCTAATCCAGAAAAGAGTTAAATAATTCTTACATTATTAACCAAGCAAGCTTGTGCTTCTACCCACTTTAATATATAATCCACAAAAATAAGTATATGCTTATTTCCTTTGAATATCGAAAATGGCCCTATGAAATCTATGCCCTAAACATCAAATATGTCAACCCCTAAAATACCAGATTGAAGCATTTCAACTTTCTTTAAAATGTTGCCACTTCTTTTGACATGCATCACAACTAAGAAAATATGTTTAAGCATCATGAAAGAGCACATGGCAATAGAATCATGCTTTAAGAATTTTGGCAGCTGACCTTTTAGGACCAAAATGTCTACCAGTTGCCATCCCATGGAAATGTTGTAAAATTGCACCCAATGGGCCAGCATATAGAAAAAATCCAAGTGAGACAAAGGAGATCCAAAAATAAATAGAGGAGTTGTTAGCTAAGGGGTATGTGAGAGAGAGTCTTAGTCCTTGCTCGGTTCCTGTTATTCTTGTACCAAAGAATGATGGAACATGGAGGATGTGTGTGGATTGTAGAGCCATCAATAAAATCACTGTAAAGTATTATCATCTTATTCCTAGATTAGATGATATGCTTGATGAGTTATATGGTTCTTATTTGTTCACTAAAATAGACTTGAAATCTGGTTATTATCAAATTCGAATGAATGTTGGAGATGAATGGAAAACAACTTTTAAGACCAAGTATGGATTGTATGAGTGGCTTGTTATGCCATTTGGTCTTACTAATGCACCTAGTACATTCATGCGATTAATGAACCATATGTTGCGTGGGTACTTGGGTAAATTTGTTGTTGCTTACTTTGATGATATTCTGATTTACTCTAAGTGTTTAAATGATCATGTTATGCATGTGAGACTAGTACTAGAAACGCTTAGGCAAGAAAAGTTGTATGCTAACCTTAAAAAGTGTAGTTTTGCATGGATAAGGTTAATTTTCTTAGTTTTGAATTGAGGCTGAGGAGGAAAAGGTTGAGCCATTAAGGAGTGGCCGAAGCCTAAGAATGCTAGTAAAGTGAGGAGTTTTAATAGCCTTGCTTATTTCTATAGGAGATTCATTAAAGATTTCAGCACTATAGCCACACCATTGAATGAGTTAGTTAAGAAAAATATTGGATTTGTTTAGGGTGATGCACAAGAACATGCATTTAATGAACTTAAGGATAAATTATGTAGTCCACCTTTGCTTGCTTTACCTAAATTTGATAAGACTTTTGAAATTGAGTGTGATGCTAGTGGTATAGGAATTGGAGCTATTTTGAAGCAGGATGAAAGACCACTAATGTATTTTAGTGAAAAGTATCTAACATATGACAAGGAATTATGTGCTTTAGTTCAAGCTTTACAAACATGGCAGCATTATTTGTGGCCTAGGGAGTTTGTGATACATACTAACCATGAAAGTTTAAAGCATTTGAAGGGTCAAGATAAGCTTAACCGTAGGCATGCCAAATGGGTGGAATTCATAGAAACATTCCCATATGTGATTAAGTACAAGCAAGGTAAAGAGAATGTAGTTGCTGATGCGTTATCTAGAAGGTACACTTTACTTAACTCACTTAGTGCTAAGTCTAACAACATTGGTGAGAAGTGGTCGACGAATGCTCCGCCAAAGAAGGAGGAGGGTGGCAGTGCTTCAGCTATTGCTACAGGGGTGGGCAATCTGAATCCTATTTTGGTAATTGGCGTGGTTAGTGGTGATGGTGGGGAAAGTACTCAGTTAGTGGGTTAAAAGGAATTAAAGACCCTATGATTATAGGAGATAAATTAGGAGTGGTAAGGGAAGTATCTCCTATTATGGCACAGGATCATGTTTCTAGTGAAAAATGGAATTGTTTAGGGGTTTATTGTCTCCGAAGGCAAGAAAAGGAGAGTGGGTGAAAGTGATGAATTTGTGGCCTTAATGGATGAGCTAGAATCTGACCCAATTGAGGCAAGTGTATCAGGTTCAAAAAATGCAGAAGTGGCGGGCTCTGGTTTCTAGGCCCAATGAGCACCATTGCTTGGAACTATCATGGGCTTGGAAACCCACGAGAAATTCGGTTCCTTAAAGACATTGTCCATGATAAAAAGCCTAGCATTATTTTTCTTATTGAAACATTAGCAAATAAAGAAAAGGTTGATAGTATTAGGGCCCAGTTGAAGTTTGAAGGGATGTTTGTAGTGGATAATATTAGGCATAGTGGTGGGCTTGCTATGTTATAGAGGGATAAGGATATGGTGAATGTGTTGGACTCTTCTTCAAATTTTATGATAGTCAGGTCAGTATTGATGGCTTGGGTAGTTGGAGGCTTACGAGTTTCTATAAATGCCCAGACTGTAATAAGCATTTAGAATCCTGGGATCTATTGAGGGATTTGGTTGGGCACTCTTCTTTGTTGTGGTGCATCTTAGGTGATTTTAACGACCTGCTCTATGATTCTGAGAAGCAGGGTCGATGTTCTCACTCATTTCATTTGATTAAAGGCTTTACAGATGCGGTGAGAGATAGTGGGTTGGTTGATCTAGGTTTGGTTGGCTATCCTTTTACTTGGGAGAGGTCTCAGGGTTCGGTTAATTTGGTGGAGGAATAGCTTGATTATGCTCTTGCTTCCAGGGATTGGATTTAATCATTCAGTAAGGCTCAGGTTTTCTCTTTGTGCAATTCTTCCTCAAACCATCTTCTTATTTTTCTTAGGGTGAAGAAACTTGTGTATGCTCCCCGTGTTAGACATTTTTATTTTGAGTATGTTTGGTTGTGCAAATTAGATTGTGGGGATATAATTGCTAATTGTTGGCGCAATCTTGATGCCTTACCTATTGAGGATAAAGTGAGGCGGTGTGATGTTGAGCTCTCTCAATAGGGTCAGTCGTTGGTTTATGATTTTCGTGGCAGGTTATCTAAGCTAAGGCATCAGTTTCAAATTCTTCGAGGAAGGCATGATGCTGATGGTATGCTTGAGTTCAGGCAATGCGAAACTGAGTTTGATGAGTGTTTAAAATAGTAAGAAGTGTACTGGCAACAATGTACGAAGTAGATTAGCTTTCGAATGTAGTCTTATTCTTCTAAGAGGAGGAAGATTAATTAGATTACTAAATTAAAATATGATAATAGGCTTGGTTTTCTAATGAGGCTTTGATTGAATGCATTATGAGGGATTATTTTGCTAAGTTGTTCACCTTCATTCGATGAATATTGAGGAAATTTCTTGTCTGATCCATGCTAAAGTTATGGCAAAACAGAATGTTGATCACATAACACCATTGACAAATGAAGAAGTTTATCTTATTGTTTTTTATATGCATTCAGAAAAAGCTCTGGGTATAGATGAGATGAATCCGACATTTTTCCAAAGGTTCTGGTCAATAGTTGGAATTCTTATTATTAACCTTTGTAGAGACTTCTTTGACAAGGGTTGTTTCAGTGGCTGTTTAAGTGAGACTTCAATTACTCTAATCCCTAGGTGTAAGAATCCTAGCCGAATGAGTGATTTGCGCCCTATCTCATTGTGTAACGTACTGTACAAAGTGCTTGCAAAAGTGTTGGCTAATCGTATGAAAGGAATATTGCCGGGTATTGTCTATGAGAATCAAAGCGCATTTGTGAAAAGGCAATTGATAACAGATAACATTTTAATTGTGTTTGAGACTACCCACTTTTTGAAGTGCAAGAAATAAGGAAAAGAAGGGATAGCGACTTTAAAAATTGATATGAGTAAGGCCTATAATCTCATTGAATGGCCATTCTTTTGAGTTATGATGCATAGTATGGGTTTTTATGAAGATTTTGTGCAGTGGGTTATGTTTTGTGTGAGCTCGGTTAGCTACTTTGTTTTACATAATGGCAATTATCTTGGTCCTATTATTTCGAGTTGAGGGTTGTGTCAAAGGGACCCTTTGTCCTCTTATTTATTTAATCTTTTTGCGGAAGGCCTCATTGCGCTATTGAAGGAAAAGGAAGATAGAGGTTTACTTCATGGCTGTCGGGTTGCTCAACGTGCCCCTTCTATCTTTCATCTATTTTTTGCAGATGATTCTCTCCTTTTTTTCAAAGCTAATGATAGGGAGACTGATGTGATTAAGGGTGTTCTTCAGGTGCATGAAAGGGCCTCAAGTCAACAAATCAATTTCCAAAAATTATCTATTTTGTTTAGTGTTAATTCTACTGCCCGTTGCAAGGAGTCCATTTGTGCTAAGCTGAATATGGTTAAGACTGAACACTATGGAAAGTATCTTGGGTTGCCTTCATTCATTGGCTAGAATAAAAAGGATATTTTTTCATATATTAAGGAATGGGTTTAGCATAGAATTTAGAGCTGGGATTGTCATTTTCTGTCCAAAGCGGGTAAAGAAATCCTAATTAAAACAATGGCTCAAGTGCTACCAAACTTTACGATGAGCGTTTTTCTTTTGCCTAAAGATTTATATGTTGAGCTTGAGCATATGCTTAATTCTTTTTGGTGGGGGAAGCAAAAGAATCTTGGCAAGGGAATCCACTGGAGTCAGTGGGAAAAGCTCTTTTTGCCTAAGAAGATGGGGGGCCCTAGTTTCAAAAATCTTAGGGACTTCAATATCGCAATGGTGGGGAAGCAGGTCTGGTGGTTGTTAGACTCTCCTTCTTCTTTGATCTATCGCCTCTACCAAGCAAAGTATTTCATAAATTTTTCTTTTTTTGATGCTTATTTTAGTTATAATCCTAGTCTTGTGTGGAGAGGGATTTGAGAAGCTAAATAGATTATTATGAATGGGAGTCGGGTGGGGAATGGTTTGAGTATCTCTGTTTGGCAGGATCCTTGGTTGCCATGTGATGACAATCCAAGTGTTACTACTTTACCTCTTGAGGTTCTTAAGAATATTGTTGTGGCTAGTTTGTTATGTGTGGATCATAAGGCTTGGGATATGGACTTGATTTTTGACTTATTTAATCCAAGAGATTCTAATCTTGATTCCCCTGAGTTTGCATGATATTAGTGATGATTGGAGTTGGCATGGTGATCATAAAGGGTTATACTCTGTTAGGAGTTGCTATCATATGTTGTAGGGTAATATGGAGGACAGAAATAGTGCTCTTTGGTCTAAACTTTAGAAATTGCAAGTTCCACCAAAAATTAAAAATTTTCTTTGGCATGCTTCTTCTGATTTAATTTCGACCACTGTTGCTTTAAAAAGTCATCGAGTTCATGTAGATGAGGTTTGTTCTGTATGTCGTGACGGTGTGGAATCCTTGCTTCATATTTTAGTTGATTGTGTTAAGGCTTGTGATTGTTGGTTAGCCTCTGGTCTGGGTTTGCTATTCTATGGAATGTCTACTTTTGCTAATTGGTTGGAAGCTTATTTTTGTTGGAAAAATTGGACAGCATTGGTGCATCGGAATAATATTCACTCAGACAAATAAAAAATTACTGCAGAAATAATCAAACAAATAAATATATGGAGGTGGTCAAACCAGCCAATGGGTGAATAAAATAGACGGTAAAACCTGACATATAAATAATAATAAATGACACCAACATTTTAATGTGGTTCACCCTTAGTGTTGGGCTACGTCCATGGGACAAACTCCGAAAAATTCTTCCATTATAAAAATAGTAGAAACAAGAGAGAGTTTTCTCTAGATTAACACTAGAGGTATACAATAATAGAGATCTCACCAAAATAGTGGCACTCAAAGTGTTTCCCACACCCCATAAATAATTTCCTCACTATTTTATTACTCACCGTTTGAGAAAAAATTCTCAAACTCTTAAAGCTTTCCCACGCTCATCAAAGCAAAAAATTTCTTTGGCTAATTCCTTCATGAGCTTCTCTCTTTTATTTTTCTTCAGCTCGCCTTGTACTGCATGTTCTTTCCTTGCCTCGTCTGTGCCTTTATATAGGCAATTGATGTAGGAAAGTAACAAAAAATTTGACAATAATTTTTTATTTTATGGCTGCAACAATTTCGATACAGCCATTTTTAACTTTTTTTTTTTAACTTTTCAAACTGTGGGCTCTACTCCACTAGGAGGGACCCATCAGTTTTTATAAATTTATGGTGTCAAAATGTGCTTTGTTTGCTACGATTTGTTGGAATATTTGGAATAACAAGAACAGTATGGTGTGGCAGAATAAATGTAATTCTGCTCGCCAAATTATTAATAGAGTTGGCAACTTGTTATTTTGATGGTCGTTTGCTAAATCTAATGGTATGCATGATGATCAAGTTGATGGAGATCTGAGGGTTGCTGAAGTTGAAGGTTCAGTTGCTTGGAATAAACCTCCTTTGAGTTTTGTTAAAGCAAATGTTAATGCTGCCCTTTTCCAAAATGTTGGTAAGTTGGTGTTGGTTGTGCTATTAGAAATGACCAAGGTGTTCTGATTGTTGCATTTTCCAATTCCATTTGTGGTTCGTTCTCAGTAAAAGAGGCAGAAGCCATTGCAATTCTTGAGGTATTAAGCTGGCTCAAGCAGAGTCAATGGCATTATGTAATTCTGGAATCTGATACGCAATAGGTGGTTCTTCAGCTCCGCCTCTTTGGATAATTCTCGCTCTAGTTTGGGTCTGATTATAGAGGACTGTCGTTCGTTGTTGTCTGATTTTGCTTGTATGCAAATTTGTTTTGTGCGTAGGTCAGCGAATGGAGTTGCACATTTGTTAGCTAAAGCAGCCCATTCTTTGTTTGACTTCTATGAGTGGGATTCTATCCCTACTTAAGTTAATGATGTTCTTGTTTCTGATATTCTTCATTAATGAAAGTTTTCCATTTGGATTTTAAAAAAATAATCATGCAATAATTGAAAGTATTTATTAGAATTTTGATTTGTGTCGTCATTGGATTCAAAAATTTTATTTGTATTAAAATGAAATATAAATTTTTTTTAGAAATAGTAAAAAATAAAATATTTTTATTGTTTTAATATTATTAGCACATAGTTTGGCCGACCAAAAGCAGAGGTTAAATGATAACAAAATTTCAATAAACAAACCCAATAAGTGTAAAAATTGGACTCTTCTTTCTCTGATAGTCCCCTGCTAGCCTCATTAAGACACCGCCTTAAAATGCTAAGATGATGCTTTTTCAATAAGACACCATTATTATGATGTTTTAAAAAAATTATCAACGTTGCACGTACTTTACACCCGTTGGTACAACTTCCAAAATAATAAAAATCAATATCAACAGCATGAGGAAGGTAGGAAATATGACCTAGAAATAGAGGAAGATAGTAATTAGGATTCAAATGGGGAGGCAAAAAAACAGAGAAAAAAGCTGAGTGACACAGAAAATAGAGACTAAAAGCAAAACAAAAACAAAACAAA
>CATIWM010188292.1:0-54067 GCA_949671775.1 Mallotus repandus
ATATATAAGACAATATATAAAAACATTAACTAAATATTTATAAATTATTCTTACTATCTAATGAATTAACAAAATAAAACAATATATAAAAATATTAACTACATGCTATCATAATATAAATTTCATTTACTACACAATAAAAACTTATATAACAAAAGAAATGATAAAAATTATTCTTTGAATCTAATTAATTAACAAAAATAAATAAATAAAAAATCAACAAAAATATTTTAACAGCAATTATATCTAACAATATGAATTAACAACAATTATATGTAACAAAATATAACAATTTTTTTTCCACTCATCAAAATATTAAATAATTTAATTATTAAAAAAAAAACCTTTTGTGGCTTTAAATTTTCACCTCCTCACTATGACCTTATAAAAAAACACAAACATATAAGCTTATAATCATAAAATATTGACAAATTATATGAACAAAATTCTGTAAAAAAAATAAAAAGTTTGCAACCCTAGCTATTTACGTTTTTTTAACTAACTTTCTAATATATTTTTTTACCTAAATAAATAAAATTTCATACATTTCAAAATAAATATATAATGTTTTTTTCACTTAATACAACTAATAAATTTATAAAACATAACAAAAATCTATTACAAATTACCTGAATTTTATTTCCAGTAACCCTTAGAACTTTAAGGAGGAAGAGATGAATAGCCAAAAAAAAAAAAAATTGGCTCACCAGTAGGGGAGAAAAAAAATTTTGTGCAGGAAATGAGGAAGCAGCTAGTGAAGAAAATGAACAGAAGCAGAATTAAAAGGAAAGAAAATGAGTTCAGACAACTAAAGAAGCAAGTCTTTATAAACAAAAAAATTTTCACCCTTACCGCCTGTGACAGTGGTTGTATGGGGTGAATCTCTGTCGCGAGAAGATGCAACAGGCACACCTGCTGTGGCATTGAGAAGGAACAAAAACAGTGGTCATACCGCCACTATGACAGGCAATAATGCTCCTGTCCTATATGTTCGTGTTGACTGGCCGAAACACAGCAAGCATACCGCCACTGTGACAGGCGGTATGTTGTGTGTTGTCTTCTCTTGCCCCTGCACAGTCTTCATATTGCCTATGACAGTGGCGGGAGGGTGCCTTATTGGATCAAAAAATTATTTCTCCTCCTTCCGCCTTTTGAACTGGCGGTTTGATTGTGCTAAACCTTGTCTTTTTGCAACACCACCATTAACAATGGCTTTTTTATTTTTTAAATAAAAAAAGTACCCTAAAATGGGAATTATTTCTCAAACTACCATAAAATGGGAATTTGTTTCCTTTTTTACCACAATTTGGTAAATAACCCTAGTTGTATCTTCATCATCTATGGCATTGTTGATCTTCTTGAAACTCTTTTGGGTTGATTTCCTTAATGCCATGGCGCTGCTGAAAGAGATTGATAGGTTAAAGATCTCCTTTGATGCACGTGTTGAGCTCAAGGCAAGGTAAATTCCATTCTCAGTACCTGGGACACATGAGCAACATGCCTTTGACGGGCTTAAGAGGAAAGAAGGGACTCCTGCCATTGTTGTTGATTCCTAAGCTGAATCGGTGATAAGGGACAGAAATGAAGTCGTCATAGTGCTTTGTTTTCTTGCAAAATATGGCCATGGCAAGATTAGATTGAAGGCGAGGAGGCTTACACCAATTACCTTTTCTAACTTATAGATCATTTGTGTACTTAATCGCTGGACAGACACTGCATTTTGGGCCATTATTGGATAGATTTTTGCTTAGAACTGTAGTGTTTACACCACAGTCTTGGCTGAATAGATTTCCTTAGCCACAAGCAGCTCCCTTCTTTTCAGAGGCCCCCATTTTTCTAAAGCTTTTACTGCCACCATAGGGTGTAGCATGGGGATTTTACCAAAATCTCCAAACAAGATACCCAGAAATTCTCCCATCTATAGAGCTTAAAAGCAACACACAGACCATAAAACTAACTTATTTGAAACTTTATTAGAAGAGAACTAGAAACTCATCTCTAGAGAGAGAGCATTCATTATATTATATTATTTTTTGTTTACTTCACCTGTTTTGCACATAAACATTTTAGGACTCGATCACAATAACAAGTTATATGGGTGATAATATAAAAACCATTTTTTCAGTTGTAATATTTTGGTAAAAGTTGGAGGCATTATCAAGTGTACTTCTCTGAAAGAATTACAATCTAATGTACAGATCCATATGTATAATATTAGGAAAAGCAGTTGTCTTTCTAGGCATTAGCAGAGCAACTAGTTCTTGGTAAGAAACAAATACATGTGTTGAGCAACTTGTGCATGCCTCACCTTGACTTGGATGCATAGTTGTTAGACATTCTTCTCATTCAAACAAAATGTTTATAGTACCCATGGAAACTTAGATCTAAACCACTATTTGATGTCCATATCTATAATCGATTACCAAATGATAGCGCAGAAAACCTGTCACAACATTAATTAATACATGAAAGGATCAGCTTAGTCAATTAACCTGACATGGGTTTTTGAGAAAATTGTCATATAATGATATTTAACCAACTATTTTCAATATACACAAGCTAGCTAAAGTATCATCTAAATTAACTTCACCAACAACAATAACATCAACAAATATATCAACTCTAGTAATATTTGAGAGAATTAAAGAATAGCTTCTTACAATTGTAAAACATTACAGCACACCATGAAATATAATTGCACAAAACATTAGAACTCATAAAACAAGTATCTCGTTAGTTATCCACTTGTTTTCGCTGCCTTCTTCATTACGACATCCTTCATCTTTAAGCATTCTTGGAAGTTTTCACTGTAATACTTGCAATACTTGTCAATTGCATCAAGCTCAAGCTGAACCTCAACTCTAGTAATTGCTTAGGGCAGAGGAGGATGCACAAAACTTACTGAGGATTTTTCATCACCTTGAGTCATCATAAGACATAAACCAAAACTACATGTATCCAATTTAACACCTTTGTTGTATTAGGGATGAGACAATAAGGGCTTGTTGAAATAGAGAATCCTCAGGAGTTGCTCAAAAAGGGTCTTTCAAGAACTCCACTACAGACAATCTCTCAGATGCAGGAAAAAGACACTTCTCTAGAAATTCCCTAAATTTGGAATCTTTGAATTTAGCAAAAGATTCAGGCTTTATACCAGAAGTCACTTTCTTATATATAGGTGCCACGTTGGTGCATCCACTGTAAAGATACTCTAAAGTAAACATTTTTAGAATGCACATGCAAAAAGCATATATGTCAATGAGTTCATTAAATTCACCTCCGTCTTCGTAAATCTCAGGAGCCATGAATTTAGGAGTGCCCCTCACAACACTTAGTACTGAACTCTGATCCTAATCCTGATCCATCACAATTGCAATTCTAAAATCTCTAATCTCAACTTCTCCATCGGATCCATTAACCAAGAGATTGTCACACTTGATGTCATAATGAATGATGCCAGGATTATATGTATGCAAATAATGTAAACCTCGGAGAATCTACCTAGCCCAGTTCTTGTTAGCTATAATTTTGACATTCTTGTGCTTATTGATATGATAATTCCTCAAGGACCCAAAAGTAAATAACTTTGTGATCATGTTTAGATTCTTCTTTTCATCATCAACCCAGTAATGAAATATTTTTATAAGATTATCATGCTTTAACGACTGAAGCAGGTCGACCTCTGATGATACACAAAAAATCCACCTCCAATAAAAGCTCGTTATATAGAGGAGAACTATTTCATATATGCCACGTCAGACCACCTTTGACAATTTAACTTTTCAACCTTTAAGAATCGAGTCAAAGTTGAATATCACTAGAGGAAATTTCCAACTAAGGACACCAAGTTTTGATAACCAAATGGAGCATCTCTCTTAAGAAAGCCAATTCATATATAAGAAGTCTATGTAAGAAAAGTCTTACTTGGGAAAACCTACTCTGGAAATGTGTTGTGCCTTCTATCAAATTGCTCAAAGTCTTGGGAGTGAAATCCCCTTCTCCGGATAAATCCTCTCACCAATACAAAGGTAGTTATGCTTCTCTTGACAAGCATTAAATGCACCTCCCATTAGTCACTATAGCTAATAGGTTTACCTTCCTGAGAAATCCACTTATTACACCTACCACTCCTATACCCTACACATGCAATCTTAGCCATCCATTTCAATTAATCTTCGTTGTCCATCTCCACCTACTAAGCCTACAAAAGGCTCCCTCTAACTGTTGAATAAGGTCTTCCTTCTCTCTTCTCCTTCTTTATTTTTATCTATTTATTATCTCATAACAATTAATATTCACTCATACGAATACCACTATTGATCATCTTCTTCGTCTTTTTATTCAATGTTCATGCTTCCAAGCCTTTATTATATTTATTACAACACTAACTTGAGCATTGGAGGGGTTTCGAGTTACCAAAACCCTTACCATAATCCTTTCAGGAATTTTCCCTAGAGACTCTTTTTCCTCTAAGGAATTCTGCCTTCAATCCATGGGAGTTGAAACATGTGGCCCCCAAATCCTTCATCTGACATGCTAAGCTAGGATGATTGGCCACCCCTCATCAAATGGCACCGTCTATGGGAAATTAGGTGATTTTTGCTTCTAAAAGTTATCATTTCCCCTTCAAATTTATTTATTCACATATTTTCTTGATTTGTAAGAGAAAAATTATTGTCCTGGTATTCTTCTCTTTGCCTCTACATTTTCTCTATTGGAAATCAAAAGGAATTAGAAGAGTTATGCATTTTTGTTTAGCCTTTTTCTTATATTTTATATATTAAAAATGAAAGAGAGCTTGTAAAAAGGAACTATGTTATTTTATTCAAATAATTTGGAGAGATGAGCATGTTGATTGATTGTCATAGACTTGAGGAATCTACTTCCCACTAGCTTCGAATGATAAAGGCCTCATTTCAATTTTTACAAGATTTAATGAATAGTGCTTCACCACCTTCTGCCTTACCCCTGGAAGCATCTCCTGAGTAGATAATGCCAACTATCCACCTCTTCAGAGGAAAAATTACTTCATTTCAGATGTTTCCTAATCATATAGGAAGATTCTTCAAAGTTCATGTGGAATCTTTATTTTTCCTGACAGACGCCTCTTTCTTGGGAAGAATTATTTTCATAATCAGCTATTTCTTACAAGAGGCTGGAATTCTCCCAAGCACCAATGCCACTCAAGAAAATTGAGGATTGTTATTTTCCATACATCAGAGCCTAAGGAATATTACCATGAAAAGATTATAGAGAAATGAATCTCTGTTACTCATGGAATCGATGTATACAACCTACTCAGCTCAAAAGCAAAGGAACATAATTATATTCTCTGATTCTATTTGGATCTAAAATAGTCATAAGAAGTCACCGAGGCTGATTACAGCCTATCAGATAAGTTCTTTTTATCTAATATCTTAAACTAATATGTTCTAATAATCATTTTATAATGATACATGTTATAGTCCATTTACATGAAGCATGAATTTCATTATGTATAGGAAAAGACCTGACTTCATACTCCCACTCAAGGGGGAGGTCTTTTCTAGTCAAACTTTACCTAGGTTGATCCTGCCTAACCTCTTAGCAATATCCTAACACCCAAGATTCTCTCTGTAATAAGAAAATTCATATTCAAGTCTTCATTAACTTGATCAATTATAAGACATATATTTTAGTATCCTAAAAGGATAAATTCTTGTTTGCCATAATTTGTATAAGTTGTTCAATCCCATATAATTAAAATAATAATTTTCTTCATTTTGTTGTGATTAAATCAAGTGACATGACATTTAAATTATTGTATGCCTTAAATTACATTTTTAGAATCATGTTACACATCATTTCCTTGCATAAGTATAACGCTTCTACATAATTTTCGATATTGAAGAAAACATCACATTTAAGCTTCAAGAATATGTATACTTTTCTTGTGTTATTATCAACATATAACTAATAGGATTTCCTAGGAGTGAAATCTCCATCATCAACATAAAGAAAGTACTCCTCATTTACTCAAACATGAAAGTCACCATTAAGAATATCCTCTTAGAGACTTTTACCTCCCAATGGGAGTAAAATTTCCTCTATAGGAAATTATCAACAAAGACTTCTACCTCCCTCTTGGGAGTAAAATTTCCCTAATTGGAAATTCAATGGAAGATTCAAATCTCCCCCAAGGGAGATCATGGATATCTCAAGCTCCTTCAAGGAAGAGAAATTTCATCAACACAAAAATCCTCAAAGCTCAACCTCCCCCAAGGGAGAGAAATTCATCCAAATGAATATCTACTTAAGAATCACTAACTCCAAGCAATATTTCCTCCATTTGAAATGTACATTGAGAAATTATTAACTCCCCTACGGGAGAGAATATCAACTGCCTTAGAGACCCACATGGGGGACAGACTCCAAATGATAGAGGGACTAAACACTCTAACTTCCAAATTAGTCCTCTAGAAGTGAGGCACTCTACATAAGTGAGAATTCATGCCATGAAGGTTTAAGAAACCAAAATTCTCCCTAGGCGCCAACCAACCTTCTCAAGAAGGCTCTCCCCAAGGAGAATTAATTAAATTTGGAAGTCAAAATCTCTCTTTAGGTAAGAGTCCCATGTCCCCATGGACTTATGGTACAAAAATCCTCCCTAAGGAGAATTAATCAAATCAATAAAATCATGTCCCCAAGGACTTCCTATGCAGATATCCTACTCAAATACAAATCTTCCTCTCAAGGAAATTTTAAACACTCAAATACTAGGAACACTCCTAGATCTTGAAAGCCTCACCAGGTGAGGAAACCTCTCCGAGGAAAAGCAATAAAAATTGGATCCCAAAATCCTATACAAGAAAATAATTCTCTAATTAGGAGATTCAAAGAAGAATCACCCAACCATACTCTTTCGTTTAGAACGTCTATTATAGACTCAAAGTGGCGAACATCTGATGATACATAAAAAAAACCAACTCCAATAGAAGCTTGACACGTGGAGAAGAACTATGTTTTATATGCCACGTTAGACCACCTTTGACCATTTGACTTTTCAACCTTAAAGAATTGAGTTAAAGTTGAACGTTATTAGAGGGAATTTCCTACTAAGGACACCAAGTCCTGATACCCAAATAGAGCATCTCTCTCAAGAAATCCAATTCCTATATAGAAAGTCTATACTGGAAAAGTCCGACTTAGGAAAACCTACTCAAGAAACGTATTGTGCCTCCCATCAAATTGCTTAAAGTCCTGGGAGTGAAATCCCCTTCTCTAGATAAATCTTCTCACCAATACAAAGGTAGTGGTACTTCTCTTAACAAGTATTAAATGCACCTCCCATCAGTCACTATAGCTGACAAGTTTACCTTCTCGAGAAATCCACTCATTACACCTACCACTCTTATACCCTACACATGCGATCTTGGCCATCCATTTCCATTGATCTTGGTCGTCCATTTCCACCTACTGAGCCTATAAAAGGCTTCCTTCAGCTGTTGAATAAGGTCTTCCTTCACTCTTCTCCTCCTTTATTTTTCTTTATTTATTATCTCCTAATAATTACTATTCACATTACACTCACATGAATACCACTATTCATCATCTCCCTCAACTTTTTATTCAATGTTCAGGCTCCTAAGCCTATTTTATATTGATTACAACACTAACTTGAGCATCAGAGGGGTTTTGAGTTATCAAAACCCTACCTAGAATCTTTTTCCTCTCAGGAATTTTACCTTTAATCTATGGGAGTTAAAGGAGTTGAAACATGTGGCCCCCAAATCCTTCATATGGCATGCTGTGCTGGGATGATTGACCTCCCCTCATCAACCTCCAAAAATAAGGTGTCAAGCTTGTTAGGTTTAATAGTTACCTGATTCCAAGCAACTTCAATGCCTTTAACTTGATAGAAACCCTTATAAACGATCTTCAACCCACCTCAGCCCAAGATTTCACTGCATCTAACGTACCTACCAATAGGGTCCATCTCCACAAACTCATCATTTTGCTTCATCTCTTAGGTGCAGTGAAGGAATACCAGTTGGTGCAGCCTTTTCTATACATAAAGCACTTAAATTCTCAAATAAAATACTTTGACATGAAAGTAAATTTCAGTCACTTGTGCTTGGATGGATGAATGGATGGATGGATCGATGTATCTAACTTTTAAAGGCTTTGTGGGTGTTTTTCAGAGAAGGCTTCTGAGGCGGCAGTAAAGGAATTCATGTTTTTTAGAAAATGTCTCTGAAGCGACGACATATGAACCCACAAAATCATCATCTTCTGGAGATGATTGAAGTCAAGAAAAGATGAACAACGAAACAAAAAGAGAAACAAAGAAGACGATAACGGAGACAAAATTAAAACAAAGATGAAGAGAGAAGATTGGTGCCTGAAAGTTTGATTGCAAAACTGAGAAGGCTAAGCCTTAAATAAGCATACAAACTGCAGAGTCCTAACAAAGTCTTTTCCAAAACGATGCCGCATTGTTTTCTTTTTCTGTTTTTTTTTTGTTTTTTTTTATTATTGTTTATAATAATTATATATTCAACTTATATTGATAATAATAAATTTGTTAAAAACTTAAAAGAGATTTAATTATAATTTTAAATAAATATTTATAATAACACTTATAAAATGTTTTTTTTGAATTTAAGAAATTAATTAACTAAAAATGTTTACCAAATCACTATATCGTGTACATATTCGATTCCTTGGTTTTATAAAAGTAAAATAATTTAAGTGTTAAAAAAGTAAAAAAAAAAATTATGAAAATTTTAGCTTCCAAATTTATATATTGAAATAGTTATATTTTAATCCTTAATTTTATAGTTTTATTTATTGAAAAAAAAAATTAGAACTTGAACTTGAATTAATTTAAAATTTAACAACTTCCACACAAAATATTGTTGAACACATTAATAAAAATGTTTTTTACTTTTGAATAGATATTACTTTTGCAATAAAAATATTAGAAACATAATTTTTTCGTTTAAAGAAGTTAATTGTATTAAAAAAATTCTTTCCCTGAAATTTTTTATTTTTAAAATAAACTCATAATATAGATAAATAAAGAATAAAATTTATTTAAAGTTTTTTATTGTCATGCCTAACCGCTGAAAAAATACAAAATAATTTTATAATATAAAATAATATTTGAACAAAGGTTTAAATTACTTGACATAATTTATACATGACATATTATAATTGTGTTCTCAAAAAATTAAATTTCTTTGCCAAGAAAAGTTTAATACGTTTTCTTAAATTTTTTTTTGTATATTAGTAAATTATAATCAATTTGACTAATTATATTAATTAATTAATTACTAATTTAATTAAAATAAAATATTTATTTATAAATTTAGAACATTTTTATTAGTTTTGTTTTCTTGTCTAAACCATCGGTATTCAGAGTCCACTAGCCTTTAACTAATCTAGTTGAACTCTGGTAAGACTACAAGGACAGTAAAAGTCTCCCAACAACTTATTTAACGCGACTTCATATATTTTCAAGATATAATCTAAACGATAATAGCTCCCTACGAAGTCATCTCAATGGTTATTGATAGAATATTTTTATTAATTTTATTATTTAAAATTTACACCTATTTAGGTATGCTTGGATCATGGTCATGGTTAGCATGTGTTCTTTTCAACTGAGCCCTTAATCTTTCATTACATTATATTGAGCCCCTAAGCTTTTATTTATATGGCTATTGAAGAACATTTTAACAATACCAATGACGGTGTTAACTATTGCAGAAAAAAAGAAAAAGCCAAGTTGGACCCAAATGATGTCCATGTATTATAATTAAAACGATAGCTTAATATTAGTAAGGGATATATTTAGTTTAATATTAGTGAGGGATATATTGGTATTTTAATCCCCTATTTATCTTCTTCTACATCTTGATCTCCGGTCTCCATGAACACTTGCTCTTCTTCTATCTCTTATTCATCCTTTTCTCACTCATTCTCACTTGTTCTTGCCTCTTTCCAGCAATGGCAAGTAACAGCGAAGTAAGAAGTAGCGATAGAGTAGGAAGTAGCAGTAGAGTACAAAGTACTAGAGAGGCAACACCAAACTTAAAATTTGGTTATTCATTTTTTCAACAAGCTATGCTTCACCGTAATTGTAAAAAATCACACTCCATTGTTTATTTTAAGGACCGAAAATAACCCAAAATAAAGTTTTGGAGGTGGCCTTATGAAGTAATATAATTTACATTGGATAATATGAAATTAGGGTTTTGATTTTTTTTAGTGGGATTTAATAATTTTTAGGGAAGTCATTGTGAGTTCATAAAGTAGCATGATGAATGGCTTAGTAAGAGGTCCATGATCATGGCTAATGAGTTGAGAGCCTTGAATATGCACCTGCAAAATTTGAGGATCAACTGTGAAGATGACTATAAGACATCAGCTATAATGAAGCATATTGACGAACTAAAGAATGAAATCAGTGCATTAAACTTGGAACTTACTAAAATGAAGTGAGAGGCAAAACCCATGACAAAAAAGTAGGAATTTTTACAGATCTAGCTTTTTTGTTATTGTTGAATTGTTAGTGATTAAAATGTTGAAGTGATCATGTTGCTGGTAGCAATGGTCGTTTAGCTAAAAATTCAATGTTATGTTTGAATCTTTGTGTTAAATTTTTGTGTATGTTTTGGTGTACTTTGAACTAGTTTCTTTGCAATGGAAAATGACATAACATTCATGGAAAACCTTCCCTACTTGTATTCATGAAAAACTTCGGTGACAAGAACTTCTTATATACATTAAAAACTTTTGTTATTGTTAGTCTTACTTTTAATGGCAAAAACTTACTAGTCAAGCAAGTTAGTTATATAATATACATAACCGGTAATCTAGGATTGAAAAACGACAATAATCTAACATTGAAAAGTGACAATAATATACATAATTGGTAATCTAAGATTGAAATTTCACACAAAACAAATAGCTATATAATATACACAATTAGCTCATAATTGTATTGCACTAATCAACAAGTTAAAAGTAGAATATGGATTTCTGATCAATAAATGTCACAATAAAGTCATAGTATGGTAACAGCTATAAAATACAATTCAATATCGATTTAACAAAATCCTAACCATACAATTTAGTAGCCATTAACAACATCCTAGCCATCACAGTCACAATTAATACAAAATATAATCCTGATACATAACAAAAACATATCCAAAAGTTACTCTAAGTCATGGAAGTTGCATATGGTGGGTGTCGACAAAAAAATTGCTTCTCAAGTGTTGACTTGGTTCTTAATGTAATCAAGATTTTTCAGAATTTATGGTTTTCTTACTTGCATTCCCTGCACACTAATAGAATAAGAACTTGAATTAATCTTGTGATAAAACTAACACCAAGAAATAAAATGAATTTTAAAAATAATGGAAACTTATTTCAGGTACTTTGAATCCCTCAGTCATAAACTAATCATGAGGTTTAATTTATATCGCTTAACTCATATAAAAACCTTTCCATTATGGTTGTTTACTTCTTAGAGTGAAATGTCTTCCAAACTTACTTGGTGGAGTTTTTACCCTAGCTTCACTTGATGCCCCGCTACAACATGAATTTTTGACAGTTACATTTGATGGACATTGGCTAACATCCATATTACACTCAACTAAGGTTGTATTTCAACCACTTGTTTTGTTATTAGCAACTTTTTTTCAAAATGAGCAACCAGGTATTAGTTCACATGTACAAACACCAAATTTAGAGTGTAAACTATAAAAAAGGTGTGAAAATTTTACCTGTCTTTCTAGATTTTTTTTATACTCTAGTAGTATTCTTGGACAAATTTTGCTTTAACTTAAGAAGCTATCTATTGGTGAGGCCAGCCAGTGGTCCTTTAAGATGTTGAACCATGTCTTCTTCTTTGTAGATGTTGAACCTTATTAGTTAGGTTCCTAAAAAGTAGAAACTTGTTAGATATTTGTAATCTTAATAAACAAGTAGTATATAGGTGTTAGTGTTATACCCTAGGTCAAATATATAATGGTCATACTTTGACTTTGTCATATTTCTATTTTAATAATAAAGAGGTATTTTTATTATTACTGGCTAATTCTAGTATTATCCTTGATTAGTTAATTCTACTAAGATCATCAAGTACATGACTTGATGGTAAAACTCTTAGATGATACTTGAATTCTAATCTAAATATCCAGTCGATTATTGTTGTGGGAACAACAATGAATAAAGACTAGTATGAGGTTGATTGATGATTAACTTTTACTGATCATGTATATGAGTTATTAATTCAAACTCATAGGTACATATTTAGAGAAATGATGTACTGGATCGACCCACTATGAGAATACCACATGGATTTATTGTCATAGGTGATTCTCATCATAGTAGTATTATTTGAGTCCTCTGATCTAAGATCACCATGGTTTCTTGCATGATAAGTTCAGTATTTTGACACATCCCTAGACCATACTTTAACCGGATGGTAAAATAGGTTGTGATTGGATGTAGAATGAGTTGTGTAAGGAATGTGAATGATTAAGATGGAATTTTTCCCTCAATTATTTTTGAGAAGATATATGTTGGGCCCTTCGATGAGTTAGACTGAAGAGAAATGCATGGCCATGCTATAATGATAAAGAGTTATTAGTATCAGTCTACTTAGGTTCAAGAAATAATATGATTGAATAGTATAAGGATGACATAATCCATGCCTTATGTTTAATCAAGATATCATGTGACAAAAGGATTATAGAACACACTGTGGATTAGGTTATGTCAGATTATCGACCCTTACATAACTTGGGTAGTCATAATGTCTTACTAGAGACCAATTGTGACTTGTGGGCTAAAATGGGATTTTAGGCCCACTACCAATGTTGTGTGAACCTACAAGGTCGCACACTTAGAATAAGCCCAAAGCAGACTTGGGTTAATTAGCCCAAAATTATCTCTATGAAAGATTAAATAAATAGGTAAATAAATATATATATTTATTTCCTATTTTATTTAAGGTAAGAGTTGCTTAAATAAAATAGGAAAGGATTCTAATTTGGCATTAGAATCAAAGTGGAAATGGAAGTCTAATATTACCAAAACTGTTTTAGTAAGAGAAACCCTAGATAGGATGTATATATATACATCTCATTCTCTAGGGTTTAGTAAGTTTATGCTACGCCACATTTTTTCTTTTCCTTCTTCCTCCACCTCATTTTATGAAAAGAAAATACATAGAGAGACTTTGTGTTGTGTGACAACAAAGGTTCTAGCAGACCTACTTTGCTTTGGACTCCTTGTTCGTGTGGATACTATAGAGGGCATGATCGTTTCATGACGTCTCAATCCGACAAAAAGAATACGAAGCTCAAGGTAGGGTGTCACCGGTGTGAACCACCTCTCATCCTTCCAACAATCTTGCCTTAAGATCGTCTTGGTAAGTGTTTTGGAAACCTTCTCAAATAACTAGTTCAAATTACAAGGATCCGGGTTATAGGTTTTCATGGTTAAAAGTTTTTATTTTTTTGCTGCATTATGGATCACGAAACCCAACAATACGTAATATAAAGATATAAGTTATATGAGTACCTTACATGTTGTTTTTCTATTTGGGCAACCCCTAATATTGTGTCCAATAGTCTTGCAAAGTTTGCAAATTATTTGCATCCCAAAGCCTTGATAATTTTCCTACTTTTTAACCTCATCTTTATCCATTCTTTTCTTCATCTTAAGTGTGCCTAGAAGCTCCTTAAAAGCAGGTGGAAGGATTGCTTCTTTGCCTATTTTATCCCAAACTTCCCTTACTCTCATTAGTTATAATGCATATAAATATACATTAATATAGGTCTTTTATGATACCATCGAGCAACAAAATCTTCTAGCTCTTTCTCAGATGCAATATAGCACACACAACATATTGACAAAGGATCCCTATCAAATCCCATTCTCTACAAGTACAAGTGTTATTCCTAAGATGCATAGTGTCTGTGTATTTACAACACTATATATATTAGTGATTTCAAAACCTTCTTCACCATTGAACTCATTAAACTAAGAATAAGACAGCCCCTTGTTCTTTTCTAACTTTTCCAAAGCTCTTGGTGAAATATCTAAAATCCATGTCTGGACAAACCTTCTTTTCTTTGCAATCCTGCTTATAACTTGTTTTCATATATCATCAACATAGTGATAATTGGCTTAAATCTTTCATCCATCATAAGTTTCAACCATATTATTGTCAACCACATCACAACTTGATTCACATGTGAAGAAGACCTTGCACCATTGAAGTAGAGGATACTGAATCATGTGTTCTACAACACTAATACCTAATTTCTTTACATCTTCCATGTTAGTTGTCAACTGTGCCTTAAAATTAGCTTTGGCAACTGCCCAAAAAGTCATTTTCCTACCATCTCCCCTCCATTTTTTAGCCTAAGCAACATATATATATATATATATACACACACACACACACACACCTTGCACACATCATGTGATAAACATAAAGTAGCTCATCTTGTATTGTACTATCAAGGCCCTATATGTTGAAAAATAAACATATAAATGTTAATGCATCATACAACATAAAAAATAAACATTATTTTAACCAATTATATGAACAAATAAGAGATAGAAATACTAAACCTTTTGCATGTCTGAAATAATTGTATATCCTTGTCCATCTCCAAGAGGAAGATCACACTTCAAGCATCTTAAAAACCAAGCCCAATTATATTTATTTTAAACTAAAACTATTGCCCATGTTATTGGGAAAATTTTATTATTCTCATCCCTCTCAATAGCATATAATATTTAGTCTTTACACAAACCTTTTAAAAAACTGTCATCCAATCCTATAGTGGGCCCGCAACCTTTGATCCATCATTGTTTACACCCATAGAAATAGACATAAAACCTCTCAAAGAGGTTTAAATTATCCAAGTTCTCCTTGTTAGACTTCACAACACATGTAGACTCAAGATTAGACACAACCACTTCTTGTACATAATCATGCAAATGTGCAAATTGTTGTTTAAAATCCCCTTGAATCCATTTCAAAATCTTAATTTTAGTATTTCTAAGAACCAAATTGCATAAATGAAGTTTATACTTAGACTTGCAAAGTTGTAGTTTATACTCACACTTACAAAGTTGCACAATTTCCTTGATTTTAATGTTTGGTTATGTTATAATCACATTCTTCAATAAAATGGCAATAAAGTTAGAGGTTGCCATTTTATTTCTACTCTCTTGAGTGTAATTATTCTTAGGATGGTGTGTTTGCACAATAAACATATCATCATTTTTATTAGTACCAGCAAACAAGACATTTTTACAATATGCACTAACCCTATTAGGTTCATTTTTTAAAAGTAAACACCTTTACCCTTCATGACTACGTACTTCGTAATAGTAAATTTGAACTATTGCACATTGTCAAAGATCATTCTTAGACAAAATTCAGGTATTGTTGAGTTTGGATCAAATATCATCTTAGAACTAGGTTTTCTCAATGCATCATCCCCACAACTATTATCTTATCTGTGTAGTAGCTACCTAAGTCATTAGCGTCAATGTACCTTGAGCAATTTGATTGTTCATCATCAAACCTACCTCCAATTTCATCATCATCTATTGCCACATTCTGATCTATATCATCCTTAACCACTTCTACAGGCACATACTCACCATTTTCATCATTTAAAACCTTAACTTTGTTTTTTTATATAATCACTCACTTTATTCCTAGCTTCATATAGTTTATCATCATCATTATCTGTTAATAATATGACAAGTGCAAGAAATTCATTAAATGTTTAATGAGGCTCATTATCCTCTTCTGCCTTCTGAAACCTATCACTTTACACATCACCATCTACTTCCAAGTTAGTTTGCGCAACCCTATCCCCTCCTGAACAAAAGGTTGGTTATGGACATGTTCAATAGGGTCAGTAATATTAGGAAGGTTGTGGTCAATATACAAGTTTAGTTCACCATTGGGTGGTTTTAATTACTTACCTAAAGTCATAACACTAGCATTATCTATTAAAACAATAAACGAACCACTACTAGAATAGCTATAGTACATGTCACCAATATTAGCATATCCTAGTTCCTTGCCATAGGATAATACATTTGGATAAGATAGAAAATCCAAATCAAACTCACTTTCAGCTACCTGTTTTTTGCACCCTGCATATTGACCCTAACAAAATTACCTTTATGGTCAAATATAAGCTTGACAATTATATCATCCATGCCTGTAAAATTCAAAATTAACCAAATTACCTAAAAATTTTGCACCATAAATAATTTTTGTAGTAAATGCATATTCTAAAAAATATTTAAGCACATTTATATACAACAACCAATGGCCAAAATTTAATATGACAAAGGAATGGATTTTTTATGTATTAGAAGACAAACAACCAGGACCACACCAAAGCACATTTGATGAAAACAACATGCTACACACTATTCCAAACATAGATAAAGTAAAAAAAAAAAATAGTTGTCTATAACTTCTTAAGACAACTTGATGCTCCAATACAGATTTATTAAATTTTCTTCCGCATAAAACTCTGAGCAAGGCATCACCTTTTTCGAAATAAATCACAAAAATAAAGGACAAGAGGAAGATAATGATAGTGAGAATCAAAGATGAAGACCGAGATAGTTACATTGAGAATCAAAACAGAAGTTCAAGATAGTGACAATGAGAGTCAAATAAAATGATCGAGAGTATTGAACAAGAACGGAGAATAACAAGAATAGAGTTAGATATCAGTAAATTAGGTTTCTTTCTTTGTGAAATTTGGGGAGAAAGCTTTTTTTTTTTTTAAGTTTATAATAGCCATTTCACCTGCTTAGCTAGCATAACTAATCCTCTTCAGACAAAAATTAACCATTGAATAAATTATAAAATAATTCACTCTCTTCTTAATAGAGCGTGACAAACACGACAATTGGTACTGTTAAAAAGGTCTTCAATAGCTACATAACTAAAAGATTATGGGCTCAATAGAATGCAATAAAAGGTTAAAAGTTCAATAAAATAAAACCTATTAAGTTCAGGGGCTTCATAATAAATTTTGCCTTATTTATTTATTACTTAATCCAAAACATTATGTTATTGGTTGTTTGTAAACTTCTCATTTCAAAAATTAATTAAAATATATGGGTTTATTGCACCGTTGGTACCATAATTTTGGCCCATGTTTCAAAATGGTACCAGATTTTTAATATTTTTCTTTTTAGTTACTAAAGTTCTATTTTTTTTTCTTTTCAGTACCACAATTTCTATTTTTACTTCAGATTAAAGTACCTCAAACATATCCGATCAAATTTAGCATGCATGGCAACCGGAATAAACATGTTTTTAGTATATTCGTCATGTAAACATCCCATTAAATAGTCTAATCATCTTGTTGGCCCCATAGAACAAATTTTTTTGTGGGTCCCATAAGATAAAATTTTAGTAAATTTAATTTTATGGAGTCCATAATATTATTAGTCTGTTTAATTGGATGCTTACATGTCAAATATACAAAAATATACTTATTCAGGCTGTCACGTATGCTAAATTTGATCAGATATCATTAAGGGACTATGATCTGAAAAAAAAATTAAGGGACTGAAAAGAAAAAAATTAAAAATTTGATATCATTTTAAAATATGGATCAAAATTATGATATTATTTGTATAATAAATCCTATAATATATGTATTAAAAGTTACAATTTTATTCTAATAATAAATTTAAATAATTTTAATATATATATATATATATATATATTAAACTGTTAGTATATTAAAATTATGAATTAGCTCGTAAATATTTTTGAATGTGTTCATAAATTTTATAAGCCGAATTGCATATAGTTTAATATCAATTTCAATATACAAATTAAAATAAATTTTTTTAAGTTGAATTTCAAATAGCTCATAGATAGCTTGTTTACCACCTATTTGCTTTGTTTTAGGCATAAAAGATAGCCTAGATCTGCTTCGATCTGGGTTACTAGATATAGTTGTCCGTTGGTGAGCCTAGAGGTTCAACAAAAATTCCTATCAATACCCTCAACTTGTTTTGATTTTTTTTTTTTTTGAAGAATTGATTTTTTTTATATTGATTAGAAAAAATGGGTCTTACTATGATACAAATATTTGTATCTATATAAATAGAATTAAAATTATTGTACTTATTTTTTTAATTACAACAATTGATTATTTTTATATATCAATACTTGTAAAGTATATCAATAACTATAATTAAATTAATAATAATCTAATGGTTCTAATTTCATTTATATAAATATAAATATTTATACTGTAGATAAATAATAGCTAAAACCATGTTTTTATTCAACCAAACAAAAATATTGTAAAACTCAACCTACACTAATTGACTAACTAGCATCTCCAATTTCTTAAATTTTGATCTCTACATTTACAGTTCTGGGTACAAAATCATAACAGCATTTCTAATCTTGCCAAAAACTACTGCTTTATCAGAAAAATACACATATTTCTGGCCTACCATTGGAAGTAAACAACAGAGGTAAATGCAGCTTTTCTGATCTTACAAGTTAAGCTTTTCTATGTTTTTCTTTTAGAAAAGAAATAAAGGTCAATTTGACCCGTCAACTTTTCAGTCTGTGTTAAATTAGCCCTTTTACACCTTTTTAGGTCAACTTAGCACTGAACTTTGAATTAAAGGTCAAATTGGCCCCTAAAGATTACACTTAACGCTTTATTTTTTGAAAGATTAACAAAAATTTAGTAAACTAAAAATTTTTAACTAAAATTTATTTTTAAAATACAATTTATTTATAACTAATAAATTTAAAAATAAAAAATATATTATATTAATATTTAAATTTAGTTATTCACAAAAAAATTTAGTAGTTTTGAAATTTTAAATTTTAATTTATTTATAAATTACTAATTTATACATAGTACTCAAATATATATGTATTTTTTAAAATACAAATGCAAAATTAAACGCATATATTGGTAAAATATATTATTAACTTTTATAATTATTAATATTAAAGTAACATAAAAATGTAATAATAAACTAAAGTTAAATTTTATGATAAAATTATTATTATTATTATTCTTGTTATAAATATTTATAGAGATAAGGTACATTTTCGCCTCTAAAATATACCCGCAGACTCATATATACCCTAAATTAATTTTTAACTCAATTATACTCAAAAATTAAATTTTATTGATATTTATGCCCTTCTATTAACCCCTCTGTTTACATAATCGTTAACCCATATAATTGTCACATCACCCTTTAAACATGCCACGTGCCCTCTTTTTCTTTTTCTCCCTCTTCTTCTTCTTTCTTCTTCTTCTTCAAACAGTAACATCAACATAAAGCCAGAAACAAATTATAGAAGGAAGTGGAGATCTTGATCTCGAACGTAATCTGCAAAAGTTCCAGAAACAACCCAAATTAATCCACTCGTTCCTTCTTAACAACTCTCATCCAAGAGCCTTGATGCCTCTTCCACGTCAGAGTTCCCAAATTCAAAAAGGATAAAAGGAACAGCCATAAATATTTAGCAAGTCAAGACAAAAAAAGATATAAACATCATGTCGAAAAGCAAATTCCCAGTTTAGCAAAATTCAAAAAGAAGGCTCATATTTGAGACTTCATATGTATCAGACAAGTAAAAGAAGCACCACATTGTCATGGCTGCAATTCTTGCAAGTGAAGCCAAATGATGGCAATTAAGAAAACCACCATTTCATTGACCACCAAAAGATTACCCCGCCATGAAAACAATCAGTTCCTTTTCAAGTCTGATTTTGAATAACTTAGCATATCATCATAGCCCCAACCACAAAATAGAAACACACAAATATCCACAGACCGTTTGAGTGAGAGAGAGAGGTATTTATTTCATTTCTCACATTCTCTTCTTTAACAGTCTGTTTGTGCACTAACTGCACAAAGGAAAATTTTCCCCATATTCCTACCAAAAAAAAAAATTCCCCATATTTCAATTAAAGCAAGCATAGTGCAAAAGGGATTTTAGTAACTGAAAATAGAGAATGAAATTATCAGCTCTATCAGAGAGGAGTCAACCACCCTTAGAACCCTTCAATCTCTCGGAGAGCAAAGCCTCATTCTTTAACAAGTGAGGAAAAAATGTCACCAATATTGTAATAATCATCTCCATCACCACCGTCATCATAATACATGTTGCTGTTATTCTTCTTCTTCTTCTCATTATTATTATTATTATTATTATTATTGTTACTGTTCTTGTTGTTGCTGTTGTTCTTCAGAGGAGTGCAGCATAAAGTAAATGAAAACAAAAACAATTCATAGGACCAAATATAGTTGTATAGAAAGAACCAACCAAAACCAACAAGATCAGAGAGGCATGCAGATTACAGTAAATTCTTGCTGAAACTAATTTTAGGGATTGTTCTAAAAAGAGAGTAAGTTTAGACTGAAAACTGAAGTGGATTAGACAGTAAAACAAATTTGAGTAGAAAAAAAAGATCCAAAAGAACAATGAACTAGACTAAAGGAGAACGGAGATTAAAGGAAAATTGCGAAACCCAAATTTAGGGATTGCTTTAAACAGAAATGAGGGAAAAAATTACAATAACTTTAGACTTAAAGACAACTGAAAATCTAGTCGAAAGAAAAAAAATTAAGAGAAAAAAAATTGAAGAATAATTCCTACATTGCAACACTTAAATCTTGAGGTAATCTGCATTTCAGGGAGAAGGCTAAAATTGCCAAAGAATATTTCACAAACAGGTTGCTAAAGACTTTCTTCGCTGAAATACATTTTACCCGAGGCTCAGATTTGCCTTTTTTATCACACAAATGGCCATGGCTGCAAGAGTGGGAGCATCCACATTTGCCCCGCCAAACAACCCAAAAGTATTCTTTAGAGAGTTTTTTTTTTTTTTTTTTTTTTGCACTCCAAGGAAAATACACAATAATCATCACAGCTTCTGTACGTTCAGTTTATAGAGAGCAATAACAATAGTAATAGTAGCAGTAGCAGTAGCATCATCATCAACAACAACAACAACAATAAAGACAGACTAGTGTAATATGGCAAAACCTCTTACAATCACCAATTTCTCATCACAATTCTGATTGTTTCGATTTTCAGCAGACGGCTGAGGAGGACGTTCGACGAGGAGAGAGCGAAGATCAGAAACTTTGACGGTCGGAGCGGTGCATGAGGCTGTAGTTGGGGCGAAGGAGGAGGAGGAGGAGAAGAAGAATCCAGCTGCGGAGACGGTGGTGATTAAGAGGCGGAAGGAGAGAAGAATGCAGACAAAAGGAGGGAAAGTGGTGATGTGGCAAATTAAATACATTTAACAACTCCGTTAACAGAGGTGTAAGAAAATCAATAAAACTTATTTTTTGAGTATAATTGAGCTGAAAATTAATTTAATGGTATATGTAAGCTCATAAATATATTTTAAGGGACAAAAATTTACCTTATCCTAAAATTTATATTATAATGTATTTTTCCTTAATTTATTATCATTATTGTTATTATTATTATAAAATTTTATTTTTAGTTTATTATTACCTTTTTTGTTACTTTAACATTAAAAATTAATTACAGAAGTTAATAATACACATATTAAATTTTGTATTTATATTTTCAAACTAATTTTAAGTGTCACATATAATTTTAAAAATTAAAAATGATTTATAAATCAACAACAATTTGATATTTCAAAACTAAAATTATTAGTGAATAATTAGAGTTCTTCTACAGTACAAACATTTGTATCTATACAATGAATTATGACTATTAGATTAATGTTTATTTAATTATAATCATAAAAATATTTTACAGATATTGATACATAAGAATAATCAATGATTGTATTTAAATAAAAATTAATCCAATTATTCTAATTTCATTTATACATATACAAACATCTGTGCATTAGTAAGAGTCGAATAATTAAATTGATATATTATTATAATATACTACTGAAATTTTAAATTTTATAAGTTGAGCTGAAAATTAATTTAAGGGTATATGTGAGCCCCTAGATATATTTTAGGGGGCGAAAATTTACCTTATACCAATATCTATATTATAATGTATTTTTCTTAACTTATTATCATTATTGTTATTATTATTATAAAATTTTATTTTTAGTTTATTATTACTTTTTTGTTACTTTAACATTGAAAATTAATTACAGAAGTTAATAATATAAATATTAAATTTTGTATTTATATTTTCAAACTAATTTAAGTGTCACATATAATTTTAAGAATTAAGAATAATTTATAAATCAACAACAATTTGATATTTCAAAACTAAAATTATTAGTGAATAATTAGAGTTCTTCTACAGTACAAACATTTGTATCTATACAAGGAATTATTACCCTTAGATTAATATTTATTTAATTATGACCATTAAAATATTTTACAGATATTGATATACAAAAATAATCAATGATTTTATTTAAATAAAATTTAATCTAATAATTTTAATTTTATTTATACATATACAAACATTTGCATATTAGTAAGAGTCGAATACATAAATTGATATATTATTATAATATACTACTGAAATTTTAAATTTTATAAGTTGTAAATGAATTATATTTGAAATATAATTTTAAAGATAGAGGAGGTCTATTACAAGCAGATAACAAGTTTTCCATACCTGAGTAGAAATTTTGGCTCTCATGTTTCTGCTCTGTCCATTCTCAACTCACTGGTAAATTTCTGTTGTTTGATTACTTAGACAGCTTTTTTTTTTTTTTTTTAGTTCTGAAAATCAGAAGTTCATATCAATAAAATGATTTTTTTTTTTAGTTCACAAAATTCCCCATTTTTGTGTTCGCATGTTTAAGTTGATTTTAACAACACAAAGATTTTTTTTTTTTTAGTGGAAAAGGCATAATTTATTTGAAAACAACTCAGCCAACATGCAAGAGATCCTCTTGCATATACAAAGCAGCAGAGTCAGGAACATTTCCTGGAATCCAAACATTGGAAAGACTAGAACAAGCCCAACACGAAGCGTGATGAGCTACTTGATTACATACACGAGGAATGGAATTAAAACTAACATAAGAAAAAACCAGGCAGAAATATGGGAACAATATTGATGTTTATTGCACAGCATCTGAACCACCACCAAAGCATCGTTTTCAATTACAGCTTCTGGCACCCCGCTTTTCACATCGAAGTGAGACTACACTAGATGGCCAAAAGCTTCGCCAACTCAATCGACCACAGGCCTCGCAATCCACAACCAGCTGAAGCAGCAATTGAGCCTGCCTGATCTCGAAGAACACACCCCAAATCCACATGCCCCTACTTACGACATAAGGAGGCATCATTCACTTTATGAAAAGAACAATCAGGAGGAATCCAATGGGCAGGAATAGATTTCTGAGTACCATTAACGACACTGATGTTTCTCATTTTCCTTTAGTTTTACAGCAGTAGCAGCAGATGCTATTGTTCAAGTTCATTCAAGAGCTCAGTTGCTCAGTTCATGAAGTGGCATCAAAGCAGACTTTGACCCGCTCCGATCCACCCAAATCAGTCCTCTTTACAATGGCATAAGTAGAACTCTCTGCTCTTGTTCATCAGATTTTACAGTCCACATCATAGCAAATTCTGATCCACACAAATCAGTCCAAACCGCCACAATAGAACACAAATACGTCCAAAACTAAACCTCAGATTGTTCAGTCTCTGGCTGTATCTCAACCATTCTTGCTTTGCAATAAAATGCTCATTGATTTGAGTTGTCCTTAATTATGCAAATGCTCATTGATTTGAGTTGTCCTTAATTATTCAACTAGGAGGACATGTCAATGCTTAGTTTTCTGTAGCCATTAACAGAGCAAGTAAAAAATAAATAGTTGAGCAAATTGTGCATGCCTCACCTTGGGCTGGATGCATAGTTATTGGACATTCTTCACATTCGAACAAAATGTATATAGCACCCACAATGGAAACTTGGACCTAAACCACTATCTTCAACTGATTAGCAAAAGATAGCACACAAACCTGTGACAACATTAATTAATACATAAAAGGATCAGCTTAGTCCATTAACATGGGCCTTTGAGAAAATGGTCATATAATTATATTTAACCATACTATTTTCAATATACACGAAGTAGCTAAAGTATCATCTAAATTAACTTGACCAACAACAACATCATCGACAAAAATATCAACAGTGCTGAATGAATTAAAAAATAGCTTCTTACAATTAGTTGTTAAACATTACAACAGAGCATGAAAAATAGTTGCACAAAACATCAGAACTCAGAACGCTGGGATCTCGTTAGCTATCCACTTGTTTTCGCTGCCCTTCTTCATTGCGACATCCTTCAGCCTCAAGCATTCTTGGAAGCATTCACTGTAATACTTGCAATACTTGTCAATTGCGTCAAGCTCAAGCTGTACCTCATCTCTGATAATTGCTTGGAGCGGAGGAGGACTCACAGGACCTGCTGTGGATTTTTCATCACCTTGAGAACTACATGCATCCAAGTCAACACCTTTGCTGTATTCAGGATGAGACAGCAAGGGCTTGTTGATACTGGCTTGTTGAAACAGAGCATCTTCAGGAGTTGATAGAAAAGGGTCTTTCAAGAGCTCAACTGCGGACGATCTCTCGGATGCAGGAACAAGACACTTCTCTATGAATTTCTTAACTTGGGTATCTTTCACTTTAGCAAGAGATTCAGGCTTTATACCAGAAGTCACCTTCTTGCGTATCTGCGCCATGTTGGTGCATTCACTGTATGGATACTCCAAAGTAACCATCTCTAGAATGCACATCCCAAAAGCATAGATGTCAACGAGTTCATTGAATTCGCCACCTTCTTCATAAATCTCAGGAGCCATGAATTCAGGAGTGCCCCTCACAACACTTGGTACTGAACTCTGATCCTGATCCATCACAATTGCAATTCCAAAATCTCCAATCTTAACTTCTCCATTGGATCCATTAACCAACAGATTGTCACACTTGATGTCACGATGAATGATGCGAGGATTATGAGTATGCAAATAGCGTAAACCTCTGAGAATCTGCCTGGCCCAGTTCTTGATAGCTTCAATTCCAACATTCTTGTGCTTATTGATACAGTAATTCCTCAAGGACCCAGAAGTAAATAACTCGGTGATCATGTTTAGATTCTTCTTTTCATCATCAACCCAGTAATGAAAGATTTTCATAATATTTGCATGTTTTAACGACTGAAGCAGGGTGACCTCTGAAAATAAGGTGTCAAGTTCGTCAGGTTTAATAGTTATCTGATTCCAGGCAACTTCAATGCCTTTAACTTGATCGAAACCCTTGTAAACGATCTTCGACCCGCCTCTGCCCAAGATTTCACTGCATCTGACGTATCTACCAGTGAGGTCCGTCTCCACAAACTCATCACCAGTTGCTTCATCTTCAAGGTGCATCGAAGGAATACCAGCGGGTGCAGCCGATTGATGCTCTGTCTTTGTGGGTTTTCTGTGCAGAAAACGCTTAAAATTCTTGAGTAACATTCTTTGAAAAGAGAGTAATTTGCAGTCACTTGCTTTTGGATGGATGGATGGATCGACGTGTCTAACTTTTAAAGGCTTTGTCGGTGTTTTTCAGAGAAGGCTTCTGAGGCGGCGGTATAGGAGTCCATGTTTTTGAGAAAGAGTCCCTGAAGCGACCGGATATGAACCCAAAAAATCATCATCTTCTTGAGATCATTGAAGACAAGAAAAGATCAACAACGAAACGAAAAGAGAAAGAAAGAAGACGAAAACGAAGACAAAAAAAAAAGATGAAGATTGAAGATTGGTTCCTGAAGCCGAAGGATGGAAGATTTAAAAACTCTGAGGAGGCTCAGCCTTAAATAAGTATACAGACTGCAGAGTCCTGAGTCCTAAAAAAGTCTTTTCCAAAACGATGTCGTATCAATTTTCTTCTTGTGTTTTTTTTTTTTTTTGGTGATAAATTTGTTGAAACATTGGAACTGATGTAATCATAATTGTAAATAAATATTTATAAGATTTGGTTTTGAAATTTAAAAAATTAATTAACTAAATGATGTTTACCAAATCTTTGTTCCAAAAAAAAAAAAATGATGTTTACCAAATCACTATATTTTGTACATATTTGATTACTTGGTTTTATGAAAGTAAAATAAATTAATTAATTTTCAATAAAACATTTATTAAAAGTTTAGCTTCTAAATTTATCTATTGATATAGTTTTTTTTTAACAACGATATAGTTATATTTTGGTCCTTAATTTTATAGTTTTATATATTGAAAAAAAGAATATTAGAACTTGAACTTGAATTAATTTAAAATTTAACGACTTCCACACAAAATATTAGTGATCACATTTATTGCTTATTGGTTTATAAATCTTGAAAATAAATTTTTTTTCCAAATTTAAATAAAAAAAATTTTAGTTGTAGAACAAAACATGTATTTTTCAAAAAAAAAAAGTTACAATGGCTATTTTAATTTATTTATTTTAGAAAAATGAATCTATATGAGTGGTCGTGTAAAATCTTTCAAAATACCATAAAATTTTTGTGATTTATAAAATATAATTTTTAATTTAAATATATTTATATGGATTAGAATAATGATTCTTGAGAATGAATAAATATTAATTATTCAAGTAATATTAACTATTTGTCATTAAATATAAAATATTGAATATATATTTATTAATTATTTATCACATATTAAATATAATAAAAGTTCTATCATAATTTTATTTTTCAAAAAATAATGAAAAAAATGAATCCACAAGTCCTATAAATTGTCAAAAATTGTAATCAAGTCCTATTTTTTTTTTTATTCTAGTCCTAGAAGCATTTAAAGTGTTTTAAATTAGTCCACTTCCGTTATCTCAATTGGAATGGATTGACATGACAATTAGACCCCATCCAATGAATTGACGTGTGCAGTCAACTCATCAATGATATTGAACCCACAAGTCCGATAAGTTATCAAAAATTTCAATCAAGTCCTAAATTGTTTCTCTCTTAATTAACATAAAACAAAACCATTGCACAATATCTTTGTTTCAAACATCACGGATCATCATCAACATACATTGAAAAATCTTTCAAAAAATTACAAAATCTCTATTTCAGAAATTTCATTTCTCAATATCCAAGAACTACAAAGAGAATTTCATATTTAAAAAAAGTAAGAACAATAAAAGTTCTTGATGCACTAGCAAGATCGCCCTGTTCAGCTGCAGTTCTTGCTTGTGATATTGACCCAATTGCTTGAGGTCTGTTTTGTTGTCTTCTCTAACGTGGCTACACTGTTCGCACTATTGTCCAAATTGACCTTCTCAACTATGACTCCATCACCCCGCAGTCGACGACTGTGCCGGTATTTTTTTAGGACTTGATTGAAATTTTGGATAACTTATAGAACTTGTGGGTTCAGTATCATTGATGAGTTGGCAGCATACGTTAGTTCATTGGAAGGGGTCTAATCGTCACGTCAATCCATTCCAATTGAGATAATGGAAGTGAACTAACTTGAAGCACTTTAAATGCTTCTGGGACTAAATTAAAAAAAAAAATTAGAACTTGATTGTAATTTGTGATAGCTTATAGGACTTGTGGATTCATTATCAAAAAATTAATTTTGGTTTATAAATATCACCATTATTAAATGTATAAAAATAATTTTACTTTCAGTGAAAAAATATACTAAATGTAATATATAAAATTAGGCTTAACTCATTTTTTACCCTTGCACTTTTTTTTTCCGAATTTTTACATTTTTATTTTTATTCATTAAGTCTCTACACTTTTATTTCTCAGCATATTAAGTCGATCAATTACATAGATATAGCAAAATATCTTATTTAGTCCCTATAATTTTTAAAATTATCAATAAATTTGTATATTTTAAAATTTCAACAAATTAATCCTTAATACTTTTAAATAATTTTTTTACTTTCAATAAATGTTTTAGTTAATTATTAAAAATTATGTAGTTAGTTAATAAATTTATAATTTAACTAATTTAAACTTCTAATTGAATGTTTTATTATTAACATAAACTTTTTTAAATTATTTGTCTTTTTATTAAATATAATCTAATACTAATCTATATTATACTGCTTTATACATTTTACCATTAATTTAATTGTAAGTAATAAATCATTAAAGGATGCATTTTTTTGAAAATTATATCAATACATTTTTCTAGCAACAAATTTTCTTGAAAATTATATCAATACTTTTTTTTTATTTCTTAAAAATTTATTACCAACTAGTTTTTAAGGTATAAATTTTTTTTATTTGTTAAAAATTCACACATATACAATTTTGGTCATCATTTATTTTTTGACTTAAAATTAATTAAAATAAAATTTATTAGAATTTTTGCTTGAATTATTTTTACAAAAGTCAAATAAAAATTGTAAAGACTAAATTACTTTTATATTATTTAGATTTAATTTTCATAAGAGCGATCATCATTTAATACTATTTTATATTAAAAAATAAGTATGAATAATTAAATTATATATTTAGTTGACAAAAGTTTGCAAATTCATATTAATTAAGGACTTAATGTTTACAAAAATAAAAGTACAGAGGTCAAAGTAAAAATTTTAAAAAAAAGTATATTTATTCGTTAGGTAAGTCCCACTCTTACTTAACAGCGAGTGAGATTCACTCTATCACTTACCGTTACAAAATAACTTAATGTATAGAAAAATAAAAGTGTAAGGTGCCAATCTATAGAAATAAAAGTACAGGGACGAAATCAAGAAAAAAATAAAAGTGCAAGGGGCCAAAATTGTGCTAAGACATAAAATTATAATAGAAGGTATAATAGTATAGATATTACTTTTGCAATAAAAATATTTGAAACATACCTTAGCTCTAGTTGTGATTTTAGCTCTTGCTATGGTTTAGTTCTAGCTGTGATGTAGCTCTAGCTATGGTTTAGCTCTTGTTGTAATTTAGCTTTTGTTGTGATGTCTGTAGCTCTAACTGTTGTTTTCCTGCAAAGATGCAAAATGAGATGTTTTAGTATCTAATGTAATGTTGTAACTGTTTTACCTGTTGGTTGCAGTCCTTTGGTCTGTCATTCAGCTACCTGGTAGCTTTAACAAGGTCAGCTGGTATTATCAGGGTCTTCCTCCATGTGTGAAGCAAATGGTTATTAGGAAGGGCTTTGATGGTATTATTTCTGCTCTTACTTATGGCTCTTATGCATCTAGTCAGGCTGCGATGTGCACTCTTGTTGAGCAGTGGATGGATACTACCCACATGTTCCATTTGCCTTCCGGGGAGATGACTATCACTCTGCTTGACTTTATAGCCATTACGGGGCTGAGTTATTTTAGGGGGGCCTTGTCCCTTTTAGCGGTGAGGCGTGTAGTTCTGCTGTTACGAGGAACAGATGGTTGAGGGATCTGTTTGGTGTTACTGCTTCAATAAAGTCTAGCTGCTCCACTTTGATCCGGTATACGCAGCTTGTAGAGAAGCTGAGGTCGGATCATAATGCGGGTCGTGTTAATTCTGATTAGTTGGCTAGGTGTTTCTTATTCTACCTTCTGATTGTCGTTATCTTCCTAAACGCCTCCGACACTGGCTTCCTACAGTTGTTACCTATATTGAGGAACTTGAGGGATTTGCATAAGTACAGTTGGGGCACAACTGCTTTTGCCCACATGTGTTCTAGTTTGGAGGCAGCTTGTAAAGGACGCTCACGCGTTTGTAGTTGCTTGTTCGTGTTAGATGTGAGTATGGTCTCTTGCTTTTGGATTGTTCCATCTTTGATTATTCTGACTACTTTCTTCTTGATAGGTTGAGGCTTACGAGTTCAAGTTGTTTCCTCATTCCACTATTGAGCGTTCGCCTGAGAGTGGCTTTCCCCATCTTCCATAATGGATTAGGAGGACTTACGGTTTGATTGATAGTCCGGCAGAGGTGAGGGGTCTCTTAAGTAGATTGGCCCACGGTCAGGTATGGTGCATTTTTTCTTTGCTTTGTTTATTCTTTGGTAATTCTTTCGCTTATGAGTTTCTCGGGTAGATTCATCCATACTTGTGGATGGAGCGATAAGACTGGTCGATCGAGATAGGAGTGGCTTGGCACCTAACACAAAGGAGGTTTTTGTTTCCCGGTCTTATTGATAAGGTGTTGTATCTAGGTGAGCGGATTTATAGCTAGTGGGATGGACCGTTTATGAGGAGAGTTCCTGTTGCTACCCCTGGGGATATATTTTGGGGTCAAGAGCTCGTTGGAGTAGAGCTTGACAGAGCTAAGAGCGGTTATCCCTTTGAGGATTTATTAGAGGGAGCTCATTTCTCTTATATGATGTCTCTAGTACCATAATTGATTGATGTTGTGGCCAGTGAGTTTGTTCCTCCTCCACCTCCTCAGGCGGATCCTTCACAGCCTTTGGGCTCTAGAGCTGGCACTTCACGCTCATCCTAGGGTCATTTGCTTCTAGGGTACCATCCTCTGACCTGGTACACTTCTATGTTGTGTTTTTCCTATTTTCATGTAAGCATGCAACAAACTTTGTTAGTATTAAATGATAAATGACATGAGTTATGAGAGCTTTATTCATAGAATTCTGGACATCGTCAAAGGAAATCAGATTCCTCTCATTTTGACGAGAAGAGCGGCCCTAGGACTGATGGGACGGCACATGCCAGTGGTGTGGGACCTAGCGGTACTATTCTTGGTAATTTTATGAGTGCAATACCTCTAATGTTGTACGGGATAATAGTTACAAGAGCGGGAGCTCGTTTTCCTTTGCCTAGAGCGGGTACACCATTGTCGAGTGTAGTGCCTGCAGATGCCACTCATGTTAGTTTCTTAATTCTGTGAGGTTTCTCCCCTTTCTTTACTTTGTTCGTTATCTGATTTCTTTTTCTTTGTAGGTGCCTATTCCTACTGCTTAGTCTTGGTATACTGCTACAATTAGTGTGCAGGAGGGTGCGGGGGCTGGCTCAAATGATGGGGATGCCTAAGTGGATTCAACTCTTGCTTTTGATGGCACCCATAACCGATGTATTTGTTAGGAGGCTAGGTATAGGCTTTTGGTTGTGGTTGTCTAGTATTGTATTATTTTCATAAGGTTGTGGACTTAGGGTGTGGTGTTATATTTGGGGCTATGTCCCGTATGTTGTATTCTGTACCGATGATCGTTGTTGTTGTATTCTAGATTGACTGACTTGTGTATTCCTAACTGTGACATTTGTAACTATGATCATTATGTTTGATTATTTCGCTTTGCCTACCTCTTTATTTTATTTTTTTCCTCTTTTGTATAGGGCGCCTCTTTTCAGAGCTCTTCACACCTATCTGGGTATTTTTCTTTTTCCCTCTTTTGCCTAGGGCGTCTCTTTTCAAAGCTCTTCGCACCTAGCTGGATTTTTTTTGAGGTTCGACGATAGCTGTTGGTAATTTGGAGGAGAAATAATAAAACAAGTAAGAACTGCAAAGTATGTAATGAAAATATGTAAATTGTACTTAGCATACTCGGTGAATTCAGATGATAATGATGTATTGCATTTTCTCAAATGTACTTATATGATTTGACAAGCATTTGCATATTTACTAAAAACATTTAAAAAAAAGCACAGTTGCATTTATGCAAATTTTGAATTGACGATACCCCTGTCCTTAGTCAGCCTCTTCAAGTTTTCTAACTAAGTATTTTCTCTTGGTTTCCCCTAATTTTTTCTTGAGCTGCCTTTTTTTGGTTTTTAACTCAACGGGGTTTTTTTTATATTTGCTCTAGACATAGTACTTCTTCAAGCGATTTTTGTTGGTAGGCTCTGAGAACTCATTTCCTTCAGAATCTATAAGCTTGACAGCTCCTCTTGATAGAACGATTTTGACTAGATATAGGCCTTCCCAATTTGGCCTGAACTTCCCTCTAGGGTCTAAGACGTTATGTTTGGCCTGCTTTAGCACCCAGTCTCTTGCTTTCACACTCTTGTGTCTGAATTTCTTATTGAAGGCTCTAGCCAGTCGAGCTTGATATAGCTGCATATGATACAATGCCTTGAGTCTCTGACTATTTAAAGTAGTGAGGCTATCATGCCTTTGCTGAGCCCATTGCGTTTCAGGCAGTTTGCATTCAATTTCTATTCACAACGATTTTATTTCCATTTCTACTGGGAGTACTGCTTTAGATCCGTATACTAGTGAGAAAGGAGGCTCCTGTTAAAGTTCTGATTGTTGTTCTATATCCCCATAATGCATATGGTAGTCTATTTGCCCAATCACAGTAAGTCTGAGTCATCTTTGACAAGATCTTTTTTATCTTTTTGTTTGCAGCTTCGACCGCCCCGTTTGCTTGTGGTTGGTAAGGTGAGGATTTATAGTACTCCACCTTATAACTCCTTAGTAATTCCTTTACTTCCCCTTTGGAACTGAACACCATTATCTGAAACTATGTGATAGGGAATCCCATATCAGTAGAATAAATTCTTTCTGATGAACTTTGCCATTTGTTTTGTCCCCAGTTTTGCATATGATTCTGTTTCGACATATTTTGTAGAGTAGTCGATTGCGACTAGGATAAATCTGTGTCCGTTTGAGGCTGTTGGTTGAATTTCTCCTATTATGTCTAACCCTCATGCTGAGAAGGGCTATGGAGAAAAGATAGAGTGCAGCTGTATTGGGGGAAGATGGTTGATGTCCCCATGAATTTGGCACTTGTGGCACCTTCTTACAAATCGGATGCAGTCTTCCATCATCGTCATCCAAAAGAACCATTGTCTCATAAACTTCTTAGCTAGAATGGTGCCATTCATGTGTAGACCACAAACACCCTCGTGTACTTCTTCTATTGCTCTAGCAACTTTTGTCTCATCCAAACATCTAAGTTGTATCCCGTCTGAAGTTCTTTTGTATAATACGCCCTAGTGTGATGTGAATTTCGATGCCAGTTGTCGGATGACTACCTTGTCTTTTTCGACTGCCTTCTCAAGGTAAGTTCTATTTGTGAGGTATTGTTGTATATTGTAAAACCAGGGTTTGTTGTCTACTTTTGCTTCTGCTACTCTGAGGCATTTGCGGTTAGGCTGCTCTGATTTGAGTATGATTAAAGGCTTCATGGGCATTTTGGTCGGTCCTTCCCATACTGATGCTGGGGAAGCGAGTGCATCTGCCATTTAGTTGTGGTTTCTAGGGAGATGGATGGATTTACATTTCTAGAAAGATAAGGCGAGCTCCTACAGGTGGCTCAAGTATGGTCATAAGTGTTGTTCTTTCAGTTCCCATTCTTTTATTGTTTGATTGATTATTAATATGGAATCCCCAAATATTTCTACTTCTATCACTCCCAGAGCTATCAAAGCTTCCATGCCAAGTGCATATGCTTCATATTCTGCCTCGTTATTCGTAACCCTGAATGCTAGCTTCTTAGTGATTGGCACCACTTTGCCTTCTAGTGTTAGGAGTATGATCCCAACTCCTGCTCTAAATTGGTTTATTGCTCCGTCGAAGTACATTCACCATCCCTGCACCTCGATGGCTATACTAAGGTCATTTGGGAAGTCTAATTAAATTTCTTTTGAATCTGGAATTGGGTTGAGGGCTAAGAATTCTGCGACTACTCTCCCTTTTACTATCTTCTTAGTCAGATACTGCACATCAAATTCTATAGGTAGTACAAGCCACTTATCGAGTTTTCCTACTAGGGATTGGGCTTCGTAGAGATGCTTCATAGGAATTTCAATGTCAATTGCTGGATGACTACCTTGTCTTTTTCGACTACCTTCTCAGGGTAAGTTCTATTTGTGAGGTATTGTTGTATATCATAAAACCAGGGTTTGTTATCTACTTTTGCTTCTGCTATTCTGAGGCATTTACGGCTAGGCTGCTCTGATTTGAGTATGATTAGAGGCTTTATGGGCATTTTGGTCGGTCCTTCCCATACAGATGCTGGGGAAGCGAGTGCATCTGCCATTTGGTTGTGGTTTCTAGGGAGATGGATGAATTTACATTTCTGGAAAGATAAGGCGAGCTGCTGTAGGTGGCTCAAGTATGGCCTTAAGTGTTGTTCTTTCCGTTCTCATTCTTTTATTGTCTGATTGATTATTAATACGGAATCCCTAAATATTTCTACTTCTGTCACTCCTAGAGCTATCAAAGCTTCCATGCCAAATGCACATGCTTCATATTCTACCTCGTTGTTCGTAACCCTGAATGCTAGCTTCTTAGTGATTGGCACCACTTTGCCTTCTAGTGTTAGGAGTATGATCCCGACTCCTGCTCCAAATTGGTTTACTGCTCTGTCAAAGTACATTCACCATCCCTGCACCTCGGTGGCTGTACTAAGGTCATTTGGGAAGTCTAATTAAATTTCTTTTGAATCTGGAATCGGGTTGAGGGCTAAGAATTCTGTGACTACTCTCCCTTTTACTATCTTCTTAGTCAGATATTGCACATCAAATTCTATAGGTAGAATAAGCCATTTAGCGAGTTTTCCCACTAGGGATTGGACTTCGTAGAGATGCTTGATAGGATCTATTTTGGACACGGTTTGAATCTTGTATCATTGAAAGTAATGTATGAGCTTCTTCATTGCCCACACCATTGCTAGGCATATTTGTTTAACTTGACTGTACTTTTCCTTATTAGGCAGCATTTTCTTGCTCAGGTAGTAGACTGTGTGTTCTGCTTTTGCTTCTCCCCCTTGGGCTAGCATTACAACGATTGCATTCCCTTTAATGGCTAGGTATAAGATTAATGGCAACCCAGACTTGGGGGGTTTTAGAACTGGTGGATTGGCTAGGTAGTTTCTAATTTTATCGAATGCATGCTGACACTATTCGTTCCATACGACTAGCTGATCTTTTCTGAATAGCTTAAAGATGGGCTCGCAAACTGCTGTTAATTTAGCGATGAACCTGCTTATGAATTGTAGCTTCCCTAAAAACTCTCTAATTTATTTCTCTGTTTTTGGCACTGGCATTTCTTTGATTTCTTTTGCTTTATTTGGATCCACTTCGATTCCATTTTGGCTAACGACATACCCCAGCATCTTACCTGAAGTTACCCTGAATATGCACTTCTTAGGATTAAGCCTAAGGCTGTACTTTTCAACCCTTCTGAGGAATTTCTCGAGAGCAACTGGGCACCCTTCTCTGGTTTCTGAATTAACCATCATATCATCTATGTACACCTCAACTTATTTGTGTATCATGTCATAGAACATGGCTGTTTCCATTTTTTGGTAAGTTGCACCTGCATTTTTTAGGCCAAAGGACATTGCCCTGTAATAGTAAGTACCCCATTCTATAATGAAGGACATCTTCGCTTTGTCGATGATGGCCATTAAAATCTGATTGTATCTAGAAAATCCATCCATGAAGGAATACATTGCACAGGAGGCAGCGTTGTCTATCAACACATCTATGTGAGGCAAAGGGAAGTCATCCTTTAGACATGCTTTGTTTAGATCTCTGTAGTCGACACAAATTCTGACCCTTTCGTCTTTCTTTGGCACTAGCACAATATTTGCTAACCATTCTGGATAGTCTACCACTTCTAGAAATTTAGCCTCGATATGCTTTTTGATATCTTCTTTTACCAATTGGGCCCATTCTGGTTTGATTCTTCTTAGCTTCTACTTTACTGGTTTACACCCTTCTTTAGTGGGGATGTAGTGTTCTGTCGATGTTAGGCATGTCTTCATATGTCCAAGCAAATACTTTTGAATATTTTCTTAATATTTTTTTCAATTTATCTCCTCTTTTCAGGGGTAACATCTTTTAAAATATGGAAAATGCATGGTTCATTTTCTGTGCCAATGTTAAATGGTTCAGTGCATATGGAATGAATGTCAAATATGTAAGTGTTTTGATCAATGCAATACACGCTACCATCAGAAAAGACATCGAACAAGTAAGCAAAATTTTATTTCATCACATTAGCTTTAAAGTTCATTACATCATCAATTTCAAATAAAGGAAAAGGCTAAAGTCCTCAAGATTAACAAGCACTTCTATTTGTGGATCACCCACTGCTTGTAGGTCTTGTCAGTAAGATTGTCCCAATCACTAGTGGCAAAATGATGAATGATTCTCCTTCACCATGTTGTTCTGAAATGGTCGATGAATTTTTAAAATAATCTTCCTCCTGAGAAGTTCACAAGCCCAGATGGAACGTGCTGTTTTACCCTATACTGTCTTGTTACCAATGCTGGGTAGTAGTGGGTGCATGATTTGACTCATAAGATTGTTACACAATTCACATATGTGCATAAAGTCATATGCTTCAGTCTCCACCAAGGGCACCTCCAAGTTATCATCTCTTCTGGGGCGTTTTTTATACTTTCAATCCATTGCTCGACCGAGATATATACTGAGCGACCACTGATATCTTTGATGTGTCTTTCTTGGTGGTTTCTTGGTTGGTATTTCATCCAATTACCAGCAGGTTTTTCCAGAAGGCTTAGCTTCTCTTATAGCCAGATCTGAAGTAGCAAGGGGCTTCCAGTAAAGCTTGAATGCTTTTCAGTTTTATAATCATCCAAGCCCTGAATGGTTTCTGCCAAGATTAGTGGGAAGGGAGTCATTCCACATTCTATGCCTTTGATCACTTGGAGTATCTTATAGTCTCCTAATCCATCATGTGACATTATGAAGTATTAAGTGAGAAGTCATGTCCATGGTAGGCTTCCTAGCTCCTTTGTCGTACAGGCATTCAAGAGTTGTTGGGGAATTAGTTGTTTATTTGTAGTAACCAACTCATCAAGCTTCTATGGGCTTAGGTCAAAAAGTGCTAATCCAATTCTAGGATATTTGTTATCTTGGTCAATGAAGATTGCCTCTTCGGTTACGGTAGGGGTGCATCCTGCAATGGCACTAAATTCCTTGTATAATGGACACAGCTCCATAGCATTGATTTAGAACATATGCACGTATGGATCCCAGAATGACATTGCTACATGTAAGAGGTTATGGTCAAGGTGTAAAAGCTGGAAAGTTTTAATGCATAGCATTCCATAGGATTGTAGGCTTTTCCAGTCGGCCTTGTCAAGGTTGTGTAGAAAATGTCTAATAAGACTTGCTTGGGCTTGGAGGTTTTCGACCATGGTGCCATCTTTGAGGAAGCTTTGAATCGTTGTCCTCATTTTTCTATAATTCTTGTGAGAAGACTCAGGCTCATGGTCACTCATGTTGAGATCTAGTTTACTGCACATTAGTGAGATAAAATAAACAAATGATGAATGTATGGGATGCACCTGCAAAAGAATATGATTAGCATGTATGCATGACGTGCTCATGCATAGTCTAATTATGATGGATGTAGATGGATACAGAAAGATGTGTTTAGTATATGTTGTCTATATGTATGTCGTGTATGCATGATTTAAGTAAGGGATCGTTAACTTTTCCTACACAAGGAACAAACCAATCACAAGCAAGCTCTCGCTTCCCACCTTATCACTCCACGAGGTTATTGAATCTTTTTCCTAGGTGGGTTTTGACCAGATAGATAATGGGGGACTATGGTTTCGCTCTCAGACTAGGTTTTTCAATTTATTTTGATGAGAAACAAGAGGTAAACTAAGGAACGATGCTCAAATGCACTCGAGGTAAGCGTATAATATCAATGTGAGGACCAGTCATTGGGTCACAAATGGTGTCTATAGTCCTTACACGCCCTCATGTATAGGGGCTATAGTCAACAAGAGGGATCCAGTTTCGTGTCCCCACATCGATATTCAATACGTTTACCAAGAGGTATAAAAGTATTGTTCAAAAGTTTATGATTTGATTCTTTTAACACAAATGTCTGCAATCTAGTTGAATTCCTGACCCATCTATTTGATCTGATAAGGATAAATGGATGATGCTTGTAGGTTCCGTCATCAAAAGATGTCACTATTTGCCAATTCTCACAGGCTATTCATACTGAGGTGAATGCTTCTTATCATTCCTTGCACATTGGGCTTATGTAAGGTAAACAAGGATCACACAATCTAAGTGTGAGCAGCCTATGCGAACGAATGTAATGACATCAATCGATGATGGAAACTAGAAGTGTCATAGCATTTATGAATGTCAGATCAAACAGACAACATCAAGCTAGCTTGCAAAGCTTGATGGGATCCTAATGGAGATTTCTATTGGTTTATTTACATGGGTTGAGTCGAGGGTATAAGGCTAAGGGCTCCTTTAGCGAGAATTCCCCCCCATGACTAGGGTTACAGACTCTGGTCAGTGAGTCCGGCGAAACTCTGGTCACCCCCTTTAAGGACTTGGGTCACAGACTCTGGTCATGTGAGTCCGGCGAAACCACGAGTAAAGGCTAAAGGTGACAAATCTGAATTAGTCACCCTATGACTCGTATGGAACCATAATAGATCACTTTCCATCATTGTCGGCTGATACGGACCAAGGGTGCACGTGTGATTGTGTAGTGCAAATGCAATGGTGGAGGGCTCCACATAATTGAGTATTAAGTAATGAGAAACAGTCATTTTTGAATTGATCTCTCTAACCAGGATCCCCAGTTGAGTCGCCACTGTGAGCGACCTAGGTGGGACATTCCGAGGGACATGGCAACTTTGCCGAATGGGACATTCGTTCCGTTTATGGGACAGGGACAAATGTTTAGTCTCGGGGGGATGCGAGACACTTTTGTATTTGGAGTCGCCACCTGGTTTTTAGAAAACCAGGAAAAGATAAAAGGGATGGCATCAGGTCACTCAACGAGTATCGTCCTTAGTAGAGATTCTAAGCATGGGAGATTTTATCTACTTTTTGACTATTTCTCATTTTAATACTCAATATATGGCTACCACAACATCCTAGTTTCGGTAATGACAGTTGATATAAATGCATTCACACAGGCACATTGATAATAACAAAAAGTACGAGAAATTCAACATAATCATTTACAAGGCTATCCTAGTAAATACATATAAAAGAGAAAAAGTGCGAAAATGTAAATCTAGTCCTAATCTAGAATACACTTGCAAAATAGAGGTTAATACAACTATGTGTGATTCCATCTATTCATCCACTCTGACAACATATAAGTACAATAAAGTTGATTGATGTATCATGAATGATTAAATAGATGCATGTAGTTTATGCTCTAGCAGGAATTATTATAAAGCATTTCTAAATAATAAGATAAACAGTAAATAATGATGATTGCATCATTGGACAGTGATATCAAAGCTTTAGCTTGAAAAAGGAGCTTTCATGTTTATTGAATGCATATTGATGCAAAATGATAATTAATTATGAGCAAACCAAGCAGAGATTATTCAATCAGCATGCAAATTGCCAGTCTCATCACACAATCATAACAATTTCTCAACTGCTGGCGGCGATAAAATAAAATGCAAGACAGTAAAATAAACGTGCAAAAATGATTATTTGGTCCTCAGATTCGACTGAGCTTGTTTTGTGTTTTTGAAGCTTTAACTTCGAGAGATTTTCAAGCTTTCCTCATCGATAGGTTAAAAATTATGTGTAGAATGCAAATTCGTATACCTTTGAAGTGTGCTTTGACAAAGATGAGGGTGGGTTTGGTGCGAAAGTGGTCTAAAAATTCTACAAAAAATGTAAAGAGTGAGCTAAAAGTGTTTGGATTGGGGCTCCTAAGCCTTCAATTCGACAATATTTCAGCGTGTGTGTGTGTGGCTTTTGCCTCTTTTTTTTTTCTCTGGCTCTTGCCTTGGCTCTAGACGTTATTTTCTAGGCTCTAGCCTTTTCGCTCTTGGCTCTAGCCATTGTTTTCTAGGCTCTAGCCTTGTCAAAATGGGAGGTAGAGACCCCTATTTATAGGGAAATGTGCCTAAAAATGTCTGAAAAATAGTGAAAATGCACGTGATTACGCACCTGATGCGTGATCACACCCTTAGGATGCGTGATCACACCCTGGGATGCATGATCATGGCCCTGAGGCACGTGATCACAGCCAATTGCCCATGATCACACGCTCAGCCATAGATCACGCGCTCTTGCATGAGTCACGAGGCCTTCCTGGGCTCTGATCGCGCTATTTTGGGGGTATTTTTCAGGGTTTTTGGACCTTTCAGACACGTGTTCGAGGTTTGTTTTGTAGAAATCGACTTCCATTTTCACACATGAGCAAAATATGTTTGTGCATGATCACGCGCTGCAAATCCGCTCATGCACTACTTTTGGGGGTTATGCGTACTATTTTAGGGTCACTTTCATAAGTTTTAAGGGCTCACGGACGTGTTTCTGACGTCAGTTTCATCAAAATCGACTTTCAATTTTCATGAAGTTGAACTCCGGTCTCATGAGTCAAACACCGGCCTCATGAGTTGCTCGTTTTGAGCAACGTTTGCTTAAAACGAGTGACTTACCACTCTGATTATTTGTAGTTTATGAAATTGGGATGCAACTTAATGATTCAGAGGTTAATTTTGCTCGGTTCGGGATTTTCAGATTCTCAGCATGCTTCAAAGGTGGTACAAATGAACAGACACTTGTCATGTTTGGAGGAATGTTTTCATCACTGGACCTTTTTGGGGACAGACAAAATTCGATGTATGACACATGTAATGCTCCATAAAAGAAAGCAAAGATTGAGGCCATCTATAAATAACAAATGAATAAAGCAATAAGCTAGTAATAACTGACTTAATGAGAGTCAATCAACCAGCCATTAACAAAGAATTTCCTTTTCATTTGGAAAAATTGTTACAAATTTTGTCAGCAATAGGCTTCAACCATTTTCTTTTAAGAGCACCGGCAAATAAAGGCACCCCTAGATAAATAGAAGGCAAAGAACCCCTCCTCATAGCCATAACTTGATGAAGCTTGGAAATTCATTTATCATTAATAGTTGTCCAATAATAAATTTTTAACTTTGACCAATTCACTATTTGACTTGAAATTTTCCCATAAAGCTTGAAAGTTTCATTAATAGCTCAAATGTTTCGAACAGAAGCTTTCCTAAATATAAGAATGTCATCAACATATAAAAAATGCATTTGAAATAAGAATTCATGATCTAAAGCATAGGAATAATTGCACCCTAATCAACCTTAGTAGAAATCATTCTGCTAAGAAAATCATCAGCAAGGCAAAAAAGAAGTGGAGAAAAAGGATCTCCTTGTCGGATACCTATAGAACAGGAAAAGTACCTTTAAACCTTACCATTAATCATAACAAAGAGCTTAGAAGAAGAAAATATAGAAAGAATCCAATATCTAAAATTTAAGGAACAACCAAAAGCTTCCAATACATCTAGAAGAAATTTCTTATCTACAGTATCAAAGGCCTTATGAATATCAATTTTCATGGTCATGTTGCCTCCAAAACAAGCCTTATTAAAGAGACTAATTGTTTCAAAAGCTCCAGCTATATAGTCAAAAATACTACAATTTTTTAAAAACCCAAACTGATCACAAGAAATAATTCTTGTTGCAATGGAAGCAAGGAAGTCAGCCAGGATTTTGGTAACAATTTCAATGTTGAAGTTGCTAAGAACTATAGGAAAAAAATTATTCTATTACAATTGCATTAACCACTTTAGGAATTAAAACCATAAAGCTAGAATTAATTCCTGAAGTAACAACCCTTGTATTGAAGAAACTATGAACTGTAGCACAACCTTCATGCTTTGTCACATCCCATTAAGTTTTATAGAATATACCTGTGAAACCATCAGGCCCAGGAGTGCTATGAGCATCCATATGGAAAATGGTGTCTTTGATTTCCTCATTAGAAGGACAGCAAATAAGAGATGAATTTTCAGCTTCAGTAACCATAGAGGGAACCACCAATTTTATCAAATGAATATTAGAAGACACAAAATTATCAGCCTTGAAAAGCTTTTGATAAAAATCAATTATATATTGTTCTATAATAGTTTTATCATTAGTTACCACACTGTCAACTTTAAGCTAATGAATCCCTTGCTTTGAGTTTTTCCTAGCGAAATGTTAATGAAAGAAAATGGTATTATAGTCTCCAGTTGCTAGCCATTTAATTCTACTTCGTTCCTTAAATAAAATTTCCTGCTGCATAATGTATCAACCTAAATCCTCATAAGCAATCATTTCACGCTTATGAAGATCATCAGAGAAGCCATGAATTGAGATTTTAGTTTGAATTTCTTGTAAAAGAGAACTTGCACGATTAATGTTTTCATCCAGTCAGCCAATAGAGTCTTGGTTCCATGCTTTAAGATCCAAATGCAGCCGCTTAAGCTTTTCACCAAGAAGCTACATATGACGGAGATTGCCAATAGGATTTATCCATGAATTAGAAATAAACTCCCTAAGACTCGAATGTATAATCCACCTGGCTTGGAATCGGAACCTAGTAACCATCCTATCCTTAATAGCATAATGAAGTAATAAAGGGAAGTGATCAGAATGAATGCGAGGCAGATCTGAGCAAGAGATTTCATTCTAGTGAGTAAAAAATTAAAGATTGCCCAAAGCTCTACCCAGACAGCTTTCAACCTGATTACTACCATACCTTCCATTAGTCTAAGTAAAAGTAGCACCACGGGAAGGAATTTCAAAAAGAAGAAAATCATCAATGAAAGTTTGAAAATCCCTACACAGACCTAAAGTCGGAGCTCTACCAGTCTTTTCATACGCACCTAAAACAACATTAAAGTTACCAATGACATACCAACTAGAAGAAAAGTTAGTGGAAATATTTTAAAGATTAGTCCAGAGATCCATACAATGATTTCTCCAAACACTACCATAAACAAAAGATATTCTTTGCAAAGCATTAGCAAAGGAAAAATCGATTGTAGTGATCTAAGGTAATATGCTATTCATGAACATGAATAATAGATGGAGGAGGGAAACCACATTTACACAAAATCCAAATAAAAGGCATAATTCGAACATTATGAGCAATTAAAGTAAAATCTAATCTATCCCAAAAGGAATGAGGGATAGAATAAAAATCCACCTTAGGTTCTACAATATAAACAAAATTCGGATAATATTGCTAACATAAAAAGTAAAAAGTATGTTGGGTATTAGAGTTACCCATGCCATGATAATTCTAGAAGAAGATCTTCATAAGTTAAGTTTGTTTGGTTTTCTAGTGACCCTTTTAGAAAGAGTTACTTTATATTTTTTATGCTTAGCTTGTGACCTTTTTCCTTCTTACTGTTGTCCATGGCTCATCGTTCAAATCAGCATCATTAGCCCAGGAAATAGTAGCTTTAAATTGATTGTCATTATCATCATGAACATCAACTATTTGATGATTTTTATTAGAATGCTGAGACAAAGGTTAATTGATGTTCATAACGGCATCCTTGCTTGTTGGGTTTATTCCTACCATATCAGCATTTATCGTATGCACAAGATTATCTTTCCTGGCATCTAAAATATTTACCATTATCTTTGTTTGCTCAGGAGTATTGTTAGTGTCATGAGCGATCATATAACTTGGAATTTTCAACTCATCAATGTCTTTGTTTGTATCATCCACACAATTTGTAGCATTATCCAATCCACAGAGCTCTATTTTAGAATGAAGCTGCTTGAAGGCATTACTGATAGGAACATCTGTACTAGTATTAGTTTTTGGCTTCTAGATTATTTTTTATTCTTCATGCTTTTCAATTTTTGACTGCGGTGCATCTGAATTAGCTATCTTTTTTCCTCATCTACAATCTTAAGAATAACAACCAATGTTAGAACAAATATTACAAAAAGAGGGTAGGTTTTCACACACCACATCGATGAAGAAGCTTTTGGAATTCTTTTAATAAGAAGATTTTTTGGTAAAGTAGTAGAAATCAATATTTATTAGAACCCGTACATAATGACCAAATTTTCCATTAACAGTAGCGCTATTTATCTTTAGAGGAACTGTAGATGGCAGGGTTTAGCGCGTTTTCAAGTATATTGCAACCACGACATTGTTTAAGCTCATGGCTCTAGGGAACACACTGCTATATCACAAAGACATAGCGTGAAGATGAGGAGTCGCCACCCAGGGTAATAACTGGAAAAATTCATAGGTGGTGATAACTCGATTCTCTAAAAGAAAGTTAGCACCATAACCAAGAGATTCTGGAAACAGAATACCAACTTCTTTTAGTCTCGTATTCATTTAGAATTAGTTTATGAATTACTATCTTATTCTCTAATTATATGCAATTTCATATTAAACCTTAATTTAACAATCAACTCCAGGCAACTAGACACATGAAAAAGCATACAAAAACTGCATTCATTTAAGATCATAATTCCTAAATTGGTTTAATCTACATTGATTTTAATTAAATTATATAAGTCTACATGTTTTAATTTACGAGTGAGCCTGAAAAGCTAATTGGCCTAATTCCTATTCAATTTTAATTTAATGAGCCCAAGTCTATTTAATTCTAAAATTGGGTCTAAGTTTATAAATTTATGAGAGGCTTTAAGTTAACGGGCCTAGTTCTACATTTTTTAATTCTTCTGTGATCCTAATTCTACACATTATGTAAAAAGACTTAGATTAATGGGCTAAATCTAAATTAATTGTAAATTATCCTCCAGGTGGGCCTATGTCTAAATTAGATAAGTGGGCCTAAAATGTATTTAATTAATTTAATCTTAAACCTATTAAATTAAGCCTATTTATATGGGCCTAAATTGTGAGCTCAAAACAAGCAAAGCCAATTAAAACAAACAAGCCATAAAAATGATAAATACAATTAAAAGCCTAAACAATCAAATAAGTAAAACCACACATACAATATTTCTAACCCTAATTCAATTCACATGCAACCTAATTTAAGTACTACCACCATATATTTTAATTAGGATTTTACCAAATTGAACCAAATTTACTAATTTATTTTAAAAAGCAGTAAAGCAAAGATTCACTATAGTCCCATTACCGGAGCTATTACAACAACTATTACTGGAGAATTAAAATTGAATGTTACAGCCTAAAAACCAAATTAACTTGGGGATAAGTTAGGTGGAGACATAGGATTATTGTTGAATCCAAACTCCTTAAATCATTGTGTTCTTCATTCTTCCTTCCCAACATTCTTTCTATTTTTGTTTAAATTTCAATTACTATCGATTTGAATTCGATTGCCTTATTCACCCCCCCTCTAAGGCATTTTCACATCTCCATGGCATAGGACATTTCCACCATCATCATTAAAGAAACAAAACAAAAAAATCAAGAAAAATGATTAGAATAAAAATAAGGAATAAAGAAGAAGAAAATAAAAGAATCAAATGGAAATAAATAAAAGAAGAAAAAAAAAGAAAGGGATGGAATGTAGAGTGATGCAGTATTGACTAGTTCCTCAGAGGCTTTGTTTAATTCACCGTTTGAATAAGTCTGCAGTATTAATTTTCTCGGTTCCAGGCTTTGATTGCTTTTCAAAAGAATTTTTTTTTTCTTTTCTTTTAAGAAGTAGAGAAAAATAGAATTCCCCAAAATTAAAACCCTAAGAAAGGTTATGTATTTTTTCAAAGGAAAATGATGTCCCCAGAAGCTTTTTTTTTTCAGGAAAGATAACCTCTATGATCTTTCTTCTTTTTTTCCTGCATCCCCCCAGCCTCTCTCTCTCTCCCAGTTCTCAAAAAAAATCCCCCTCTCTGCCTTTTTATTTTCCTTTTTAACTTCAACCCAAAAACCCCTCCTTCGTAGATTAGGTTAGGTTGTTAACAAAGAGGATAATATCACTCATTATCCCTAAAAAACAACAACACGATAAAATTTTATTATTTAAATTGGACTGATAAAATTGACAGGATAAAATTATACTTATTTATCTTTTTTTTTTAAATTAATTTTTGACCAATCAAAATTTAAAGAAATAATTTCAAAAATTAAAAATTGGGTGTCGGAATCCAGTCGGAAGTGTGGAATTCTGACCTGAATTGTGTATTTCCGATCGAAAATACATAATTCCGATTGAAATTATGCATTTTCAATCGAAAATGTATAATTCCGATTGGTGATTTCTTGAAAGAATTAAAAACTTTACAATTTGGTCCTTTAAAAAGTTACAATTGAGTCCAAAAAATGTAATTAAGCCTTAAGATCCAAAATTCAAATACTGGAGACCTATTTGCAACAAATTTTCATCAATGGAGTTCTCTGTCGCATCCATGCTCTAGTCATCCCGAAATTAGGTGCTTACAGTGACGTCCTTTGAAGAGAAGTCGTCTCTTCACCAAGAACCCAGCAACTCATATGTTGCTTGAATCCTAAGTAAGCCGAATTAGATACAAAGTAAATGTAAATTTACCACTAACACTTCAATATTTCACATAATCATGCCTTCCATGTAACATTCAATGCATCAAAACTCAATAACAAGTTATTAAAGTCAAGAAACAAAGTTTCTATAAAAAGGTAAGAATTCAAAACTTAAAAATAACAATTCTTACTGAATGAACCACGTTTAATGCTCCTAACTGAGCCCTCAGAGCTTGGTTTGTTGATTTGATTCTTTGAATGCGAGAAAACCTTCTTATTCTTTAAGAAAAATGAGCTCTCTTTTACTAAAACTTGTTTTTCTTCTCCTTCCTCTTCCTATTTTCCTCTTTCTTTTTCTCAAAATCCTCTTCTCTTTTCTTAGTTTTTTTTCTTGTTGTATTTTTCAGTCTCTCTCCTTCTCTTTCCAGCTTCCCAAAGCCTCTATTTAAGGTCTCTCCTCTCTTCCTTCTCAATTCCCCAAAACTAAGTTAGGACAAAAAGTAATGATTTCCCATAATTCTTCTATCTTTTTCACCTCATTTTTGCTTAGAACGTCATATCTTCCTGCACAAATCTGCAGGCTAGAGATATATGAGTCCACTTTTGGGGTAATGAAACCAAACAATGCATTTAATGCAGAGTAGGTCGGTCACAGAAGAGGCGTTGTCTTATTAGGCCTAGGTTGAAGAGGCAATCGCCTCTTTGGCCCAGGTCTGGGCTTAGGCCACGAACCAATGGGCTTAAAGGTTTGGGCTAGGAACTTCAATTGTTTGGCTCAGGCTTTTGTAGGCCTAGGTTTAGCATCTTTAGGTTTTCGAGTTCATTTTAGAGAAACAATCAGACTCTCTTGCATTCAAAATTCGTATTACCTTATCACTAGGCTTTTGTTGCGGGACTCAAACCGAGGGTGTCCACAACGTTTTTCATTTATAATATGTTATTTTTATTCAAAAATAAATATTATTGAATATATAAATAATTGGACAAATTTATATATGTTTTTCAATTTAAAATATTTTGTGTTTATTTTAGGTTTATAATACAATAATTTTATATATGTTTTTATCAATTTATAAATTTTTTCAAAATAAAATTTTTAGAATAAAAATCAAATTGGTCGAACCAAATCAAATCTTTATAAATATAAATTATTTTAATATTTTTATTAAATTATTATAATATTTAAAATTAAAAAGTAAAAAATAAATATTAAATTTTGATTTATTTAGTTAATCAAATTTTTAAGTATAAAATCGAATCAAATTGAACTGAAATTTTATTTCGATTCGATTTAAAAAATTAAAAATATTAATGATGCAAACCAAATCAAACTAAATTCGGTCAGTTTAGTTTGTTCACAAGGCCTATGCACCCCTAATTAGTATTTATATAAATGTAATTAAAAACTGTTAAAATAATTGTAATGTAACAATAATTGTTAATATATATATACATATATCTGTAATTTTGAAACGTGGCACTCTCAAATTTCTAACACACATTCAGTTCATATCTATGTCTCCTCCTCTATGTTACTGTCCTTTCATCTTATTTATTTAAAATAAAATAAATTATTGAAGTGCTAAATTTAAATTTTCTATAAATAAAAAATATAAAATGTCAAAATGAAATTCAAGGAAAATGTGAGGGTTTTGTCCTTTTTTTCCTTAATTAAATGAGCCTCGTTTTGCCACATAAGCTTATTCTAACGGGAATATTTAACAGTATTAGAAATTATATTAAATGCACCAAATGTTGGAACAACTAAATTAAATGATTTCAACGTCACAAGGTGAAAAAATAAGGATAAAAAATTTGATCTATGGTATTCTTAGATAAAATATCCACAATTTTAATTTTTACTATTTAAGCTACCCGTCAAAATCCAAATGTAGTAACTTAAAAACTACAATTAGAAGAGTCCCTTTTTGTGGAAGTTTCTTTCCCTTTTAGCGAGGGTTAGGTTTCCTCTGTTGAGCGATTATTATCTTCTTATGGTTTTCCCCAGTGAAAATTCTATTACTATCTCTTAGCTTCTCTTTTTCTGATGTAGTTGTCTATTGAAATATTTTGATTTTATATTCATTTTTATGTCGATAAATTAACTCAAAAATTAAGTTATAATTTTAATAAATATATAAATTTTAACAAATTTATTTTATATTATTTTTATTTAATTTTATTAATTTTGTTTCATTTAAGAATATTATTTGTCTAAAAATAAGTAATATATAAATTAAATAACTTTATAAGAAAATAAAATTAATGAAATCAAATATAAAGATAAATATAAAATAGAATTGATGAAAATTAATGAATTTATCAAAATTTTAATTTGATTTTTTTTTAGTTTCGAAATTTGAAGTATTCATGGAGAAATTTATAATAGTTAGAAATTTAGCTAAAATTGTGTTTTTTAGTTTAAAAAATTAAAAAAATTTCAATATATACTTTATCTTACTAAAATAAAAGAATTAGCGTGCTGATTTTTATAAAACAGATGGAGTAAAATGTCCTATTTATAAAGATAATAATAGAAAAATTAATAAAAAAGCTAAAGCGTTGAAAAAATTAAAACTAAGAAATGTAAAATTTTAATTTTTTTGAATAAGAGAAAGGAGAGTGTAAAATAGGTTAAACCACATAGAGCAAATATAATTTACTCTTTGGTTTAATAAAAATTTAGAATATTTATTTAAAGCTCTAACTCAATAAGTATATAAAATTACTCATATACACTTTGAATGAATTTTACTCTTTGTTATTTGACATCCACCAAATATAACAATTTATTGATAGGTGGAAATTTTTGCACTCCACGTATTTATAAATGGCCAAGTACCTACTTTCACCTATGAACTATACTATTTTAATTTATGACACCTCCTATTTCTTATTATTTTTTATAGTATATCCCAACTTTAATTTTGAACATATCACCTCTAAATAAACACTTTTTGGTGGTATTTAATTCATTGTGAGCCACATGGACATGCGCATCTCTTCCACCCTCATCTTGAGAGTATTGTATGAAAATTATACTGAAAATTATGTTTAAGTGTACTTAAAATAAAATAAAAATAAAATAAAGGACTAAAGTGAAAAAAACCAAAAAAAGTGTTGACCTCCATCGCACCTTTTTCTCCGATGTCGGCTACCATCACCACTGCAATTTTTTTCTAATCAAAAGAAAACCACTAATTTTAAATGCTACAACAAAATATAATTGTGACGACAGGGTTTAGCGTGCGTCCAACTGTGTGAGCTCAAGGCCCACTAGGAAATACAAAATGGGCTTAGGGCCCATATTTGAGATGGAGTCACTACCCGAAAAAAAGCTACAACACACTATACAGCAACTAGATTCCACGAAGGTACCCAGAAGCCGTCTTCAGAGATCCGGTTTGGAAACTGGGTATGGGCCTTGGAATGCCCACCCAACCTTGCGGTTGGCCTCCGCGCATGTTTTGTACTTTATTACCCGTAATTATTAAGTTATTTCCTTATTATTGTTGGTGACAAATGCTTCCATTTTACAATATTACAAATTTTGCACATTAATCCTTTTCATGCTTATTTACCTTGGCATTTAAACAAATAATGGGAATAAATATTACAAACATTCATTCCAAATAAACAGGATAGGGATTAGGCATTACAACGCTTTGTACCAATCGTTACAATAATCAAATAAAATCTCTAAAAAAACTCATTAATTCACTAAATACGTAGTGATTAAAAATTACCAAAACCTACAACAAATACGGTTAGTTGCATTTCAAAAAATATACAATTTTACTTACAAAATAACCATAATTAATTTGCATAAAAGTAGACATCTATATTCACATAAACATGGATTAATTATTAAAGCAAACTTAACATGTTACAATTGCATGCAACATATACATATAATATACCAAAAATAAACTAAAAAGCTACCAAAGCAAAGCAGACTCAGGGAAGATTCTGGCCAAGAGGCGATCGCCTCATTGTGAAAAGGCGACGCCTCTTCACAAGGCACAGCAGTACAAAAAACTACAACTTTCTTAAATCTTAAGCAACTCAAGTATTCATGCAAATTAACGTAAACCAAGAACTTAAAACTCAATAATTCACATATTCAAGCCTTAAACTCAATCTAAAGAAAATAATTAACACACAAAACAAGTATAAAATCAAGAAATGGAATTTTAAGCAAAATGAGGAATTTAAAGCTTGAAACAAGAGATTTTCACTGATTAGGATGAGTTTGGTGCTCTTAACTGAGCCCTCAGAACTTGTTTGATGATTCAAAGTATGTTGAATGCAAGAATTCCCTTCTCCCTTCTTAAGAAATAGATTCTCAAGCTTAAAAACCCCTTTTTGTGTTTCTTTCTCTCAAGAATTTTTTTTTCTTCTCTCCGGTTTTTTTTTTTTACAATAGCCAACCTCTTTTTTTTATTATCAGCCTAAACCTCTACTTAAGCCACTAACTTCTCTCTCTCTCCAATTTTCCAAAAATCAAGGTTAAGTCCACCTTGCATTTTTCATCATTGTTTTTATCCTTTTTTCTCATTTTTGTGCCTTAAAAGTCTTCAATTCATGCAAAAAAAATACAAAATAGAGAAAAAAATGTTGGTCTTTAGGTTAAATGCAGCAATAAATAGAATTTATTGCTACAGGGGATAGGTGTGAAGAGGCGCCGACTCTTCGATGAGGCATTGCCTCACCGATCCTCGGTGAGAAGAGGCATTGCCTCTTCGTTGAGGTAATCGCCTCTATGCCCAGGCCTTGGGCCAAAAAGTTTGGGCTTGGCATTTTAGGCTTGATTTTAGTGTTTGGGCTAGGATTATATTTCATAGAAGGTTTCAGGTTCTCTTGCATTAGGAATTTGGACTACTCATTACTAGGTTTTAGTCGTGGGTCGACCAAACCGAGAGTGTCCATAGTTTGCCCCCTTGGTTTTTCAAAAACCAGATTTATAAAATCAATTTTTAAAAAAGCAACATGTATGAAGGATGGTGAAAACGGAGTACCTGACCTACAAACTTTGTTTGGGCCGTCAGTTTTGGGAATTCAAACCCAAAAAGGTTGAACTTTATCTTGAAATGTGACTATATTCCTCAGGTTTTCCTAACCCGATTAGTCACTCGTTATAAGTTGACATAAATTTTGAGCCTTTCTAACATGAAACTTACTCAGTAAAGAAGAAAATACGAGTTTCGAGTCTTTCTGACGCAGAACTTGACTTGAAAAGTAACAGTGTTCCTCAGATTTTCTAGCCCGATCAGTTACTCATTATAAATTAACGTAAATTCTAAGCCCTTCTGACGCGAAATTTACTCAGTAAGCAAAGAAGATGCGCTTCATGGATACAACTCGACCAAACACTCTTGAAAAAAAGGAAAACATACTTTGGGGATATAATCTGACCAGACGCTCTTGAAAAAGAAACCAGACGCTTTTGAAAAAGAAAGATGCACTTTGGGGATTCAAACTCGGCCAGACGCTCTTGAAAAAGAAAGATGCATTTTATGGATTCAAACCAGTCTAGACATCCTTGAAATGCGTACTTCAGATATTCAAACCCGACCAGACACTCTTTGAAACGCACTTCGGTGATACAACCCGACCAGACGCTCCTTAAAAAAGGGAAATGCACTTCGAAGATATAACCCGACCAGGCACTCCTTGAAACACGTACTTCGGGGATATAACCCGACCAGACGCTCCTTAGAAAAGGGAAATGCACTTCGGGGATACAACCCGACTAGACACTCTTTGAAATGTGCACTTCGGGGATTCAAACTCGACCAGACACTCCTTGAAATGCGCACTTCGGGGATTCAAGCTCGACCAGACATCCTTGAAATGTGCACTTTGGGGATTCAAACTCGACCAGACACTCCTTGAAACACGCACTTCAGGGATACAACCTGACCAGATGCTCCTAAAAAAAAAAAAGATGCACTTCGGGGATTCAAACCCGACCAGACACTCTTTAGAAAAAAAGATGCACTTCAGAGATTCATTGCCCGACCGGACACTCTTTAGAAAAGAAGTTGCACTTCAGGAATTCATTGCCAGACTAGATACTTCTTAAAACATGAACTTCGGGGATTCATTGCCCGACTAGTCACTTAATAACGTGAATCTTGAGAATTTCATTCCCAATAAGTCACTCTCAAACGTGAATCCTGAGAATTTCATTCCTAAAAAGTCATTCACAAATGTGAATCCCGAGAATTTCATTCCTAAGAAGTCACTCACAGAAATTTATGCCATCAGCCACAGGGGCGTCAAGCAAGATAAATAACATGTGTCGTATAGCCTCGGGGGCATAAGGCAGGAATAAACAATAAGTGTCGTATAGGCTTGAGGGCATCAAGAAAAATTAAACAATATAAAGACAATCAAAATGTGCCATATAGCCTCTGGGGCATTAAGCTAAAATAAAAATAAGCCTAGCCACACAGGCGTCAAGCTAAAACAAAATAAGCCATATAGCCACGCAAGCGTCAAGCGAAGTAGGTTAAACAAAAGATCACCCTATATATCGAAGTTAGCTTCACATTCAGAAAATTTCAAAACTGGTGTATACATGATTCATAATCTTTGAAGACTTTCAAAAACTGATTTGATAACACAAGCTCGTGTTTACTGTTCTGTAAAAGACATGCATTACTCTAATGCTCACATGTATGAAATTTTAAAATAATTCTTTGCAAAAGATTTATGTATGCATGAACTAAGGAAACAAGAAATCTTGAATGATTTGGCCAAGTGCCTTTTCTGTTTAGAGCTAATCTTTGGGAACTAGGCCTCCTTATATCAAAGAATCCGTATTCAAAAATTAAGTCTGTCGAAGATTGTCATTGAGACCGATGTATCCAAATGAAATAGAAATTAAGATTCTCTCATGATAAAATTAGGATAATGACAACAAATGCCTCCAGTTTTGTTTCCTTCTTAGAATGTTTTGCTATTGTAGGATGGGAGTGCTTGACCTTCTGTGCAAAAGAGACTCTCTCTACCCCTAGTTTAAGAACTCATTAAAAGATTATGTGATTCTTGAGGTTCAACATGTCACATGATCTTAAAATCTGCCCCCAGTTGAGGAATTAATAGACTCTATAACTCTTGCACCACAAAATAGAATCTTATGAACTCTTGAATTGCTATTCTCAGAATGAAAGTACAACTAATTTTATCTTATATTCCCTCTTTTGCCTAGGTCGCCCTCTTTTGAGAGTTTTCGAACCTAGCTGGGTCTATCATTTTTTTCTTCTTTTATTTTTTCTCTTTTGCCTAAGCTGCTCTTTTTCTAGTAGTTTTTGAACCTAGCTGGGTGGTTGTAAATTCATATTGATGATTTACCATTTTTTTGTCATGCTCGATGTCTATATTGCCATTTCGGTTGCTAATCACTCAATGCTCTTATTGTTGATTGTTAACCGTTGATGTCATATTCATAATGCTGCTTGTTGCAAAACTGTAAAAGATTCCATGTCTGACACTTCACGCGCTAACATTTGTTGATCATGCCCATTTTAAATGATTACTCTTTCATTATGACCATGCACGCTACATTATGCTTGTTATTGATCAGCCATTTGTGGGTTTTCTAACCAACTATTTTTCAGCTCACATTGGGTTGAAATTTTTGGCTTGTACAAAATTTTGGCTTGGGGTTTTGAGTTTGGCATCATAAGGACTTTTGAAGGGTTAAAAAGGATTGAATTTTCAAATATGGGGGGCATAAAAACTATTCTTCTCTCATTTTTCTTCTTTTCACCTCATTTTCCTTTATTTCTTCTTTTCCTTTCTTTTTTTTCTTTTTTTCTTTTTTTCTTTCTCTTTCTTCTTTTTTTTTCTTTTCTTCTTTTCTTTTTTTTCTTG